>CM053265.1:24531271-24763809 GCA_028583415.1 Protea cynaroides | reverse complement strand
ATTCCCTTGAAAGGAGATATCTTCGTAAATACTTTATCACCAATTTTGAATTCAAGGTCTTTACGACTTGTATCTTCATAACTCTTTTGTTTTGATTGAGCGGCCTTTATCCTTTCTCTTATAAGATCGACGTTCTCACAGGTCTCTTGGATAATTTATGGTCCTAGGATTATTTTTTCACCAACTTCATTCCAATATAAGGAAATTTTGTACTTCCTTCCATATAATGCTTCGTATGGAGCCATTTTAATTATAGATTAATAACTGTTATTATAAATAAGCTCCATCAACGAGAGATTCTGATCCTAATTTTCTATGAAATTCAGAGCACAAGCTCTAAGCATATCTTTTAGTATTTGAATCGTTCTATCGGATTGTCCATTTGTCTAAGGGTGAAAGACAATACTAAACTTCAGTTAAGTTCCCATGGCATTTTGCTTTCTTTCCTAAAACTTAGATGTAAATCTTGGGTCACGATCAGAGACAATGCTACTGGGAACTCTGTGAAGGCAAATGATTTGATCAATATATAGTTTAGCTAGCTTATCCATGTAATACTGGGGGCGAACAACAATGAATCTTGCCATCTTCATAAATCTATCCACAATAACCTAAAACACATGAAAAGAGTGTGATGTCAAAGGTTGTAAGACCCTCACTCTACTAATCTGGTCTAACATGGATTAACATGTCATGACAGGTCTTCCCATCATAATCGGGTCAGAAGAGATGGTCAGATGATAGACCACACATTTAGGTATGTTACATGACAACTTAAACCCTGTCCAGTCGGACTGGTTGAGGTTATCTAGTCTACGTATTGTGCGACCAGACACGTGATTGGACAAGCATAAAATAGAGTCTGAGTTAAGAAAAGTTTCCTAGTTTGGTAAAACTACTCTCCTTATTGGGAGAGGACTCTAATAGATGGTTACCCCTTTATATAAGAGAAGTTTCTCCACTTTCTCTCACTCTTTTGTTCATACATAAACCTTAGTACTGAGAGAGAAAGCTTTGGAGAATAAGAAGACTGTAAAGGGGAAGAAAGAAGGATAAGGCTTGTATTCACCATTGATTTCCAGCAAACATTATAAAAAAACCAACAATAAGTCCTCTCATCATTGTAGGTAGGATAGGATGTACATGAGGTTGGACTCACTGCCATCAGAGACTATATTCTAATTTTGCTACTGTATAAAATGTATAATGAATGATCCACAAGGATCTAGTAACAAGGGTGTGTAGAACTAGGGTTACAGTAAAACCCTAACATATTCTTGACCATAAAACTGCATAGGAGAAACCCTAGAATAAGTTAGAGAATCAACTCTGAAGAAAACATGGACAAAAGAAACAACCTGTAGGTTATTCGATCTATATGATCAGTCGCACCTAGAGCGAGATCAATCACAGATTCAGACACTCTCAGAAAGTGTCTCAGGATTGTCCAGTATGATGTCTAGTCAGACAATATGCCATACTGGACATGTGACCGAACAATGTCTGAAATGACTGTTTGCCAGTCCGGATAGTGAGTTTGATTAGTGAAAAATTACGAGAATAAAACCTTAATTGGATCTTAATAATTTTCTAGGATTTGTAATCAAGAAAAGCTACTTCTAAGGTCTTGAAGAGAGTTAAACATCACTCAACAGGTAAGGGATAAGACCTTAATTAATTGGTTAATAACAAACTACCTTGCATGTTGTTGTTTTGCTTGATTGTACATATAACATGTCATCCAATATCTGTTCTTTACTATTCATGCATATTGTATTATTCTTGTTATGATGATGATGAGGGTAGAACTAACCAGTCTTACCACCTTGTATCAGGTCTACCTATCATGGTCGATCCAAGTGGACCAAGTGCGTGAAGAAACCACAAGACCAGGTATGAAATCAACCCAAAAACAGTCAATTATGAGCATGTGGTCGCATACCTAAATAGGTGTGACCGACCACACCTCAAAATAGTCCAACCAAATGAATTTTGGTCATGTGGTTGGACATTTCAGAAGGTGTGGTCAACGGATTCTGCTACCCCACCTCTGACCACACGAAACCCAGACTAAAACCAAAATTAGAGAACCTTCCTAATTCAAAGGGGGTCTTTTCTAAACTCATTAGGGCATATTATGGAGGGTTTTCCTCTATAAATAGGACGTCCCTTAGCCTCTTTCACTCTTTTAGAACTCAAACTGAAGATGAGAGAAAGAGAAGAGAAGGAAAAGAAGAAAAATTGAAGAGGAAGACTAAGGAGGAGGAAAATTCAGAGAAAACTCTGAATCTTCAGCAAGCTTAAGGTACGAACATATTTTCCATGTTAAATTGAGAGCCTAGAATAGTTAATGAAGAAGATAAGATTTAGGAGAAACCCAAATCATCAATCCATGGACAAATTCCAAGAGAATCCATGGGTGAAATTATTTGGACAGTGGATTCTGTATAAAATACTATTTTTGAGCCATAGAACAATTGTAGGAAGGACCATGATGATAGGCCAAGGAATCCAAACATGGAGGATTAAAATTGAGAGTAAAAGGTCGACCATCACACATGTGGTCGCACGTGAGGTCGCATGATGTGCGAGCACACGAGACACACATGTCCGACCACATGCCCTCAAGAAGTTTCTAGGGAGGGTGTGGTCGCACGTGTGGTCGTAGGATATGCAACCACACCCATGCGACCCCACGCCCTGTGGTCGCAGAAACTGAGACCACAGGTGTTGCCACAACTGCGATCCCTCTGTTTCTGTTAGTCTAAATATATGAGAATTAATTTTAATTAAAAATTTATAAACTTGTTAGGTTTTCAAGTGATCTAAGAGTGAATTACGAAGCTTGAACGAGGATCTATTATCGATCAAAGGTGAGGGAACAAGACCTAAATTAATTGGCTAATAATAAACTATTTTTATTTATTGAGTCCAATGCCATGAATGATTCTATGCTTGTATGCTTGTATTGTGCATTTCACATGTCATCCAATATTTTTGTTATTATTGTTCATGCATATTTAATTCAGTTTATTTATAACATGATGATGATGATGATGCTAGGAATAGGAATGTGACTGTATATGTGTGGTTAGTGTACTTGATGCGAGTGGAGCATCAGGGGGAGGACGTAACACTGTGGTTCATCCTGGTCATCAGACTCTAGCTCTATCTCTACTCAAGTCTTGTCCACTGACATCGTCGTATCACCATTATCTTAGCAAAACTATTACGTCTTAGGGCATCAGGGGAGGTAGTCTCGGACCATGTAGTCTCTCACTCTGCCGGGGGACCTTAGCTCTATCTCTATGGACGTATTGAGGGACGCTGGGGTGAGGCCTTGGATACACTGTTTGACATTAGGATTGGTTAGTTGCAAGCCCAGTTTGTAAGCCCTTGCCAATAGAGGCTTACGTGTTGGTATGGGTAGGGCATCATGGGAAGTGTCATGCGGTGTTTGATCCGGGCACTTTAGCTCTATCTCTATTCCATGATGGGTGCATGTGGGACGACAATGGTGTTTGATCCATTGGGCGGCTTCACACACTCATGTATAGAGGTGCGGCGGCCACCTATCCTTTCTATTGCACATTGTAAACTTATGAACCATACCAAAGATATGAATTGAATGCATGCATATGTTTGTTGCATTGTTTTGTTTGCTTACTGAGCCATGATGTGTGCTCACCCTTTCAATGTCAAATATTTTTAGTTGATGATGCAGGTCCTACTATAGAAGATTATGTGAATGCTCCAGTGTACGGACATGTTGCGACGATGGATATGGAAGCTATGATGGAGTCGCTTGATTCGTCATGCGAGTGAAACTCATGCGTCTTTGATTTGATATATTTGTTATTCAGAAGATGTAATTGATTAATTTATTTTATTTTATGTCTTAGTCTTTTGGAGATAATTGAATACTTTATTTATGTTATCACTGTTAGATACTCAATTCATTAATATTAAAGATTTCCGCTATTATTTATTTACTCTGATTATGGTTGTGGATGTATCTGGTTTAAGCAAAAGGACACAGCCTATTCGAGATCCTGGTTGAACCGTTGGATCATAGACGGTTCATCACACCATTCTGGTTGGTGCAGAATTGGGGTGTGACAGTAGGCATGTATTTGTGTATGGTTAGTGTGTTGGGTAGAGAGAGGTTAAAGCATCAAACCATTTATTGTACTGACAGTGTTGTATCACCATCTATCTTAGCGTACTTAGTACAGGGTCGAGTATCAGGGGGAGTGCCAACGGTATTGGCCATAGCCTTACCAATAGATTCTAGCTCTATCTTTGTTTCATATTTAAGGATGCTAGGGTAGGTATATGATACTTTTGATGGCATCTAAGATTGGTCAGTGACGAACCTAGTTTGCAAGCCCTTGCCGTTAGAGGCATACATACTAGTATGGGGTAGGATATCAGGGGAGGTGCTGATGGTTTGGTTGTAGCCTGCCATTGCGCTTTAGCTCTATCTCTATCTTATAGTAAGTGTTGTAGGGCAATGGTGGTTTTGGTTAGAGTCTAACCGTTGGGTGTGCTTACACTCTTATGTATAGAGGTATAGTTGTAGCCTATCCTTACCATAGCACATTGCAAATTATAAATCATACCAAATGATTGAATGCCACATCATGCATATTGCTTGCTGTATGTTTTGTTTCTTACTGAGCTAAGTTGTGAGTTTACCCTATAAATTTACTCTTTTTAGTTGATGATGCAGGTATTATAGTTGAAGACTATATTAATGTGCATTCTTATTGACAGATGGTAGCTATGGACTTGCAGATGATGGAGAACTAGCATGACTCATCATGCGAGTGCCTCTATTATGTTTATCTTTAGGGTTTTGCTTTGAGTTTGTGATTAAAAACACGTAATGGGATATTATTAATTATGTTTTGGTTAGTATTTGAGATAATTGGTTTATTTATTTATTTAACATTTAGATTCTCAGTTTATTAAAAAAGACTTCCGTTGATTATTTATTTATTTTGATTTATTGGTTTAATGTATGGTTTGAATTGTTGGCACAGTCATATGTGATCCTGGCTTGAGCCGTTGGTTCATTAATAGTTTATTCACACTATTTGTTAGCCCAAAATTGGGGTATAAGAACTTGGTATCAG
Source organism: Protea cynaroides (assembly GCA_028583415.1). Classification (NCBI taxonomy): domain Eukaryota; kingdom Viridiplantae; phylum Streptophyta; class Magnoliopsida; order Proteales; family Proteaceae; genus Protea; species Protea cynaroides. The sequence continues at coordinate 24,758,671 of CM053265.1, read as the reverse complement.
TGCTTCAAGGCTCTGCTAATCAAACTAGTATACATTAATCTGTGTCTATGAACTGAGATAGGTTAAAGTTAAAAGCTTTAATACAAACACATAATTTAAGCATGTATGTTGGTTGAGACAAAATTTAACAAGATACTAACGCATGCTAAGAAGAATAAAACCATATATGTATAAACAAATCATAATGGGTCCATATGATAGGGTACAATCTACAAGTCAGATAGTTACCCTGAGGAAAACAAACAAAGAAAATAAATACGAAAAAAATCCTATCACTGGGATGGTGTGGGGGGTGGTGCAGGTATCACTGGTCTCGATTGTAATCCTGCTTATAAGCCACCCGAAGCCAATGCACTTGATCCTGGGTGGCTCAGAGACTCTGAGCGAGACTCGCCACCCGCTGGTCCATCACTTGCTGAGCCTCAATCAGAGTCCGCTGATCCTCCCTAATGGCTAGGAGATGGGACAGAACCTGATCAGTGATTAACTGAGAGGGTTCAGATATAGGTACGGGCTGGGGTGTAAGAGGGAAGATGTCATCTACGTCCATGTGTAAGTCCTCCCCTATACACTCATCTACTGCTACTGCTGCTGCTGCGACTGTGGCTGCTACCTCTGGCAATGGCCGCTCACGTGCCTCTAGCTCCTTATCATTGAGGACGACATCATGTAGGCCCATATTGTAGATGACCTCCCAATCCAAATCAGCCATTATCGTCTCCTCATACATTTGCTCACCCTCCATGTCCACTCCAAGGTGATCCAACAGAGTGATGATCAGACGATCGTAGGGTAAGTTGCTCTTCAGCCTAGGCATCATCGTGTAACGCATGGTCCTAATGATAATGTAGGACAAGCACTCTTGCCTAGTAGCCATACAGAATGTCAAGTACTAGGCCAATTGTGAGACCTCATTGTAGTAGCTACTCTGTGGAAGGATGTTGTGCTGGATGATCCGGCAGTGGATGTGGGGGAAAGCGTCTGGCAATGGCCACTCACATGCCTCTAGCTCTTATCATTGAGGACGACATCATGTAGGCCCATTTTGTAAATGGCCTCCTAGTCCAAATCGGTCATCATTGTCTCTTCATATATCTGCTCACCCTCCATGTCCACTCCAAGGTGATCTAGTAAAGTGATGACCAGATGACCATAGGGCATGTTACTCTTCAGCTTGGGCATTGTCGCGTGAGGCATGATCTTGATGATAATGTAGGGCAGGCATACCTCCTGCCTAATAGCCACACAGAATTTCAAGTACTGGGCCAACTATGAGACGTCGTTGTAGTAGCCACTCTGTGGAAGGATGTTGTGCTGGATGATCCGATAGTGGATGCGAGGGAAAGGGCACAAGTTGACCACCTTCATCACTAAGTAACTAGGCTGCATGATCTGATTCCAAATGACCTAGCATAACCCCTCAGATAGATACTTGTGCTCCTTAGGCACATAGTGAACAAACTCACTGACGTTGGAGACCCAACAAGTCTACCAACTCCTGGGTGTTGAAGGAGATTGTAAGCACCACATTTTTTGCTATCCCCAACATAAATGAATCCATATGACAAGTTTTCGACTTTTAACCCAAGATTTTATGATTCTTTAATGAACCCCACAGTAGGGTCATAGGCTATTACCTATTTGGGTGTATAGGTCGTGAAATTATCTTCAAAATGAGACCAGAATCATCAAATTCTGACATCAAACAAGGAATGTATCACAGTTTGAAAGTACAGGGGCATTTACGTAATTATCGTATGATGCATGCATTATCATTTAAATTTCAAATCATCATATCTTGATCATCCGATATCGAAATCATATGATTCAAGTACCAATATTCCTTTTTTCAGTCCTTTTCAAAGTGGATGTGAAAAATCCCGGATAAAGGTCACCAGTGGGCCCCTTGCAAGCTTTCATGCAGAATTATCGATAGAACTTCAATGCTTATATCTTTGTTGTTCTATGTCCGATTCAGATGAATCAAAGATCATTATTCTTCATTTCTGGTGTTCTACAAAGTGGATGTGAAAAATTTGGTACAGAAATCTCCGAAGGGTCCTATGCAAAATTACATATGGGAATAGTCGTTTAATCTTTGAAAATTCATATTTTGGTCACCCCACGTCCAAATCAGGTGATTTCAGTTTCAATATGTTCCATTTTTAGTACTCTACAAAGTGGACGTAAAGGATTTCAAGCAGAAGTCTCCGACGGACCCATGCAGAATGGTTAACCAAATTATCATAAATTGGCCTGTTTAAACTTCAGAAATTCATAAGTTGACCATTTTATTTCCAAATGAGGTGATTCAAGTTCTAATATTCCTCATTTTTAGTGTTCTACAAAGTGAACGTAGAAAATTTGAATGGCGACGAAAATAGACTATGAAATGATAAAAGAAGTCAACTCTGGTATAAATCCAGCTCAACCCAACTTAGTTCAACTTAATCCGACCCAACTCAGACCAATCTAGACCAAGTCACGTCAGCCCATATGCATGCATTTCTTTTATATATATATATATATATATATATATATATATATATATATATATATATATATATATATATATATATATATTTATATAATGTATAATATATTATTATATATAATATATACATATGTCTTATAGGTATATATTTTATATATATTAATATATTTATACATATTATATAGAAAAAGAGAAAAAGCCGTAAAGAAGGAGAAAAGGAAAGAAAGGAAGAAAGCCGAGAGAGAGAGACAGAGAGAGAGAGAGAGAGAGAGAGAGAGAGAGAGAGAGAGAAGAAAAGAGAAGAAAAAAGAAGAAAAAAAGGAAAGAAAGGAAGAAAGCCGAGAGAGAGAGAAGAGAAAAGAAAAAGGAAAGAAAGGAAGAGAAGTCGAGAAGAAAGAGAAGAAGGAAAGAAGAAGGAAAAAAAGGAAAGAGAGAGAGAGAAAAAAACAGATTCTATCCAAAAGAAGGAAAGAAAAAGGAAAGAGAAGAAGAGGAAGAAAGAAAAAAAGGGAAAAAAAAGAAGAAAAGGAAAGGGAGAAAGAGAGAAAACGTGAGGAAAGGAGAGGATTCTCCAGAAGAAGGAAAGAAAAAGGAAAGAGAGGAAGAGGAAGGAAGAAAAAAGGGAAAAAAAGAAGAAAAGGAAAGGGAGAAAGAGAGAAAATGTGAGGAAGGTTTTTTTTCCAATAAGAAGGAAAGAAAAAGGAAGGAAAGGGAGGAGATTTTCTAGAAGAAGGAAAGAGAGAAGAGATTTTCTAGAAGAAGAGAAAAAGAGGGGAAGATAAATAGGCCGAGAGAAAAAGAAAAAAGAAAAAGAAAAGAAAATGGAAAAGGGAGAGAGGCCGAGAGGGAGAGAAGAGATTTTCTAGAGAGAAGAGAAAAGGGAGAGAAAAAAAGAGAAAAAAAGAGAGAAAAAGAGAGAGAGCCGTGAGAAGAAGAAAGAAAAGGAAAAGAAGAAGAAGAAGAGGAAGAAGAAGAAGGCAGAGAGTTAGAGAAGAAAGGAGCAGAGAAGAGGAGGAGGAGGATTCACCTTCAGAAATCTTGATACGATCTCCAAAAAATCCTACATTAAAGGTTTCACTCCATTTGAGCACAAGGTTGGTACCATAGAACAAATTTAGTGGTCTTTTAGGCTGCGTTTGGTAACAATCTGTCACGTTCTTGTTCTGAACCGGTGTTCTTTTTAAGAGATGGTCTTTTTCCGTTCATGTTCTGGAATAATGTTCTTTGACTGTTCTTTTGGCCTTTAGCCTATTTGGCAAATATGTTTTAGAACTAGTCTGAAAACACTGTTCTGACCAATTTTCTGTTTGGTACATTTGTTCCAGAACATCTTTTTTTTTTTCAAATGATTCAAATATTACAGAATTGGCAATACAGTTTTTCAAATTTATATTATTGCCATTTAATTATATAAATATGGAAATTTGTTTTAAGAAAAAATATTTCTACTGTATTAAACATATATTTTTCAATTGTCTGACTTAACATATAAAATATTTATGCCAATCATAAAACGCAAATGATCATTATTGGATGAACGGGTAAGAAACTTCTGGCTACATTTGCTAGTTCTTTCAATTGAAGGTCGTATTACTGGGTTTTTCATTTCAACCTATAGATGCTTTTCATTGTACATTCATCTGCTTTTCTAATAGTTATCCAAACATGTGAGTACTACTCATGTTTAGAATTTTCTAAAATTTCTCCCTTCTGAACAAACATAAAAAAAAAATAAAAAAAAAATTCCCCTCCTGAACTCCTAAAGAAAACTTGGGACATGTATCTTGTCGTTGGAATCTCCATGTTTGTTGGGTCTGAGTTCCAACTGGGGGGTTTCTACTTTTTTCTTCCAGGAGTTGGGGCCGCTATGGTACATACAGCCTTGTATCCTGAGTTCTGGTTGAAAATATTACATATCAATGTCCAGTATAAGTCCAAATTGTTTTCTTCAACTTCTCATTTGGATTGTTGAATAAAAACTGAATTCAACCAAGTCTAATTGTAAACTTGTAGTCATTTAATCCAGGATCAGCTTATACTGTTTCTTTGATTTAGGGCCTGTGAAACCTGCCTCACCAATTCCATCCTTGGAATTCTCCGCTGAGTGATGTATATTTTCTGTTGTAGTTTGAAATCTTTCATACAAGGTTCCCTGGATTACAATATTCATTCTGAAAGAACTTGTTTTTTGATTTGGTTGAAATCTATAATTCTCATGTGTTATTGCCCTCAATATTAGTGTTATGAAATATAATGGAGATGAAAATGATAAGAACAAGTAATAATACTGTATCAGACTACAAGCTCAATCCAAAAACAAAAGCAGGTTTACACAAGCTCAATCCAAAAACAAAAGCAGGTTTGGTGGCAACGAAAAGCAACTATATCCCACCCAAACCAGCTAATGAGCCACTTTTGTGTCAAATTGCTGGTTGTTGTCAGAAATTGCAACTGATACAAGAATATCCAGTGAACACCCTTTGAGTATATAAATGATATAAAACAAAGAAAAATCAATTGGATGAGGAAACAACAACGATCATTCTCCAAGTAGTAGGTTCAATCACCAATAGCAATCTGAGAAGGAAATGCCATTGTGTAATGATGACACACCAAATCATCTGTCATATGCCTCATTAGAATTATTACAAAAGAAGGAAACAGAGACAGAATGGATCAATCTGAGAAGATCCAAGGGTGACTTGTGTCACTTGAAGGGAAACTCACCTCCACTGGGAACTTTAATACTAGATCTAATCACCAAATGACATATTATCTAATAAGCTTAATATTAGATCTAATCACCAAATGACATCATCTTATATTATTCTGGGAGGAGAGGAATATCACATACTATAGCCTGTTTAATAAGCAAGGCATGCCATGTAAAATGGTCTGTGTAATCAGGGAAGAATCCTAGATTCTATTTCACATGAAACTCTTCTCTCTCTCTCTCTCTCATCGGTGGGATGATAGTCATCTAATCTGTTACTAACAGAAAAAGAAGCCTAAGAAGAACCATAAGGTGTTTTAAAGACATATTAGCACTTGGGAACTAAGTCACTACTCACTAGCATTCCCAATCTCCTGTGAGATCATACAAGCTAGGGACCTCTACTTCAGCAAACATGTCACTTTTTACCAGGTCAACATGGGTTCCTAAATCACCATCACAGCATCTTGAAATCCACCATAACAGGGCAGAATATGGGAGGCCTGGCCAAAAATAGATCTAATTGCAAAACAAGTATTTAGTTATGGTGAAGCGCATGCTTTTTCAAGAAAATCATATGCAGTATAATTTGTATGGATGGGAATTGAAAAAATATCTCTTCTCTAATACGGACATCAAACCCAAGGAACAAAATAATACAGTGATGGGACAAGATTAAGGCTACGACTACAGCTTTACAAGTCATCTATATAGATGAGATTTCCAGAAACAGAATTCAGTTTCTGAGAAAACAGAGAGAGAGAGAGAGAGAGAGAGAGAGAGAGAGAGAGAGAAAATTACAAATCACTGATGGGGAAAAAAGGAAAACAGAAAGAGAGAGAGAGAGAGAGAGAGAGAGAGAGAGAGAGAGAGAGAGTGGTGAATGTAAAGTCATTCTCAATCTAAAACCATGAATCCACACAGCCACAAACCAGCATCACTCCATCACAGGCAATGCAAAACCAATCTCGTTGAGCAAAAAAAAAAATCAGATATGAATGAGCAAAGCAAAACCAGAAGGAAAGCTACTAGAAATAACTTATTCAATCCAATGTTTTCAATGCTATGAATGAGCAATGCAAAACCATCATCGTTGAGCAAAAAAAAAATAGTTTGGATGACAGAGGAACGAACCGATTGCAGCGACGATCGAACTAACAGAAAGATGAACCTGAATGCGAATCCTAAACAACAAATTGCAAAAATCAGTTAGTTGCATCTCGAAATCCGTTAATACATCAATAACAGAATCCGTTGAGAGAGAGAGAGGGGGGGGGAAGGAGAAGACACTTCTTGCAGAAAACGTTGTGAGAGAGACAGAGTCTGTTGAGAGAGAGAGAGAGAGAGAGAGAGAGAGAGAGAGAGAGAGAGAGAGAGAGAGAGAGGGAAGGAGAAGACACTTCTTGCAGAAAACGTTGTGAGAGAGAGAGACAAAGAGTGTCACACCCCAATTCCGCACTATTCAGAATGGTGTGATGAACCGCTAACAAACCAACGGTTTAACCAGGATCTCGAGTAGGCTATATCCGTGTTATCTAAACTCCATACATCCACATAAATAATCAGAGTAAATAAACAAATCGCGGAAGTTTTATAATAAAATGAACTGAGAATCTATTGTGATATCAATAGTTAAATAACAAATTATTCTGTATCAACTAAGACATAAATAAATAAATATCAAATACATGTCTTTAATAATCCAAATAAATAAAACTAAAAATCTAATCGAATACACATGAGTTGCACTCACATGAGATGTCATGTGTATCCACTTCATCTTCAGCTACCATCGCTGCAACGTTCTCGTACTCTGGAGCATTTATATAGTCTTCAACGGTTAAACCTGCATCATCAACTAAAAATATTCGACGTCGAAGGGTGAGCACACATCATGGCTCAGTGAGCAAACAAAACAATGCAACAATACATAAGCATGCAATCAATTTATATCTTTGGTCCGGTTTAAAGTTTGCACTGTGCTATAGAAAGGATAGGAGGCCGCCGCACCTCTATACACAAGTGTGTGGATATGCCCAATGACTCATGCACTGTCGCCCACAACACCCAAAATGGCACAATATACACCCCATGAAAATGGCATGGCTGTACCGGTTGTTACCATACCAACAAATAAACCCCTGCTGGCTAGGGTTGCAAACTGGGCTCGCAACTAACCAATCCTAATGCTAAACAGTGTATCCAAGGCCTCACCCCAGCATCCCTTAGAACATCCATAGAGATAGAGCTAAGGCCCCCCGGTAGAGTCAGAGACTACAAGGACCGAGACCACCTCCCCTGATGCTCTACGACATAATAGTTCTGCTAAGGTAATGGCGATACGACAACATCAGTGGCACAATATACACCCCATGAAGAACGGTCATGGTTGTACCGGTTGATACCATCCCTACCCTCACCATATACACTGGCCAAACACAAACATTCACATGCCTATTCCTATCATCATCATCATTATCATGTTATAAGCAGTAAAATAAATATGCATGAACAATTAATAGAAATATTGGATGACATGTTGAATGCACACACAAGCATACACGCATAGAATCAATATGGCATTGGACTCAAGAAGTAAAACAGTTTATTATTAACCAGTTAGTTTAGGTCTTGTTCCCTCACCTTAGCTTGCTAATAGATACTCTTCTAAGCTTTAGAATCACCTTTATAATGTTATTATATTGTTAGAAGACCTAACAAAGCCGATAAAATTTAATTAGAATTTATTCAGAATTTAAAAACCATTCTGTTAATTGAGGGTCGAAGGTAGGGTCGGAGTCATGATCGACCCTGGGTGCGACCCTCCCCAATCTGGACTTCTCGAACACTGAGGGTCGATCCTTAGGATCACATAGGGTCGGATGGTCATCGACCCTCTGTGCGACTCTCGGTGGATTTTGGTCAATTTCCCTTCTTTTAGTCCATCCTTCGTGTTTGGGGTCCCATAGCTTTCTCCTACAGTCCATTCAACATTCATTCCATGGTCTAGAACCATGAATCATCCACCTAGATAGCCTTCATGTAATCTCCCATCGTTTTCTATGAAAACCTAACCATGGGTTGATGGTTTGGGTTTCTCCGAGATCACACTCTCATCATTATCTAACCTAAGGTCTGTAGAAACTCATGGAATTAGTATCTATACCTGAGAAGATTACTCCCTCTCTGCAACTCTTCTCCTTTTTGCTATCTTCTTTTCCTTGCTTCTCTTCTTCTCCTTTTCCTTTTCTTCTCTTTCTCTCAATTCAATTAGGGTTGTAAAAGGAATGAAGGAGGCTTAGGGACGTCCTTTAAATAGAGTAGAAATATCCTAAAATAAGTCCCTTTGAGATTAGGAAAGAATCCAAATCGAAAATTAGGAAATTTCCTAATTTCAGTTTCGGCAACACCGAGGGTCGATGGGAGGAACGATGATCCCGTCGACCCTAGGGTTCCTAAGGTGTCCGACCCTCCCTATAAAGGCGAGGGTCTAACTTTCCGTCTCGGGGGGGTCCGACCCTCCTTTCTTGGGTATGCGACCCTCCCCTTAAATTGAGTATTTTAGGGTCGATTTGATACCTGGGATCATGATCTCCTTCACGCCCTTGGTCCATTTGACTCAACCATGATGGCTAAACCTGGTTCAAGGTGATAAGACCGGGTTAGATTGATACGGGTCTTACAAAGAGAGAAAGAAGTACCTTTCTCAGACCCAAGAGTTGCAGAAGAAGAGAGCTGCACCAACTGAAGAAGAAGAGAATATATGACTTTTTATTGGGGTAGAGGCTCTTATCGCGAACAGTTTTAGGGTTTTGTTCTTTCTAAATGTGTTCTAGAACGTAAAAACATGGTATACCATGTTCTGAAATTTTTGTTCTAGGATGTTCTTTTCATCCGGTTCGTTCTTTGAAAACGGAAGAACAAACCAGATTTACCAAACGAATTTTGGTTGTTCTTGGCTATTCTGAACACTTTTTATGTTCTATCAGAACAGAAGAACAAAAGAACTGTTCTCCCAGATAGTTACCAAACGCAGCCTTAGAAGGTTTGAATGTTGATTTTGCTTGAAGAGGCTCATTTTCATTAAATCTCAATCAGGAATATCCTATTGCATGCATGTTGATGTTAGGATGCTTATGTCTAATATTTTTTATGTATGATAATTTGTATAAATTGTTCAATGATGAAGATTTGAGTGCTATATGATGATTTTTGATGTTTTTGATAAATTCTACAAAGTGGATTTCTGATTTGAAATTTCCAGATTTAGAATCCAAATTTGGGACATGAATCTCATGTGGTTTTGTTTAGATTTTGAACCCCAAATTTTTAGGCGATTCTCTATGATATGTCAGAAGACTCCCCTAGAAATTTTGTTCCATTTGGAATTGGGAAAGTTCATCAAACAAATTCTCCATTGGCATTCCTTCCCTACTCGGGTATAATGTAATCCCCTATCAGAAAGTCTCTAGACAAAGGTCTTATGGCCATAATCAGAAAAACAACTTCATGCAAAATTTTTAGATATGGAAGTCTTTTAAAAAGTGGCACTAGTTTCGGATTTTTTTAATTTTTCATTGAATTAATATTGATTTTTGAAGTGCATAGTGCTCTATTTTTGAATCTGTTGGGATATACTAATTGACATGACTGAAAAATATCTTTTTCACAATGAGAATATTCTGTTTGCACTTTTTTTTCTTGATGAAATTTTAGATCTATAAATTATCTACATGGAAATATGTTTTGATTTAATTTTCATTAAGTATGTGATTTTATATGGAATTTATGGTTTAACTGGTCAAAAATCTGGAACAGACTTGACCAGTGCATATATCCGATCTTATGGCATTTATTTGACCTGGTTTCGTCCCCTGTTGGGATTAGATGCCTTGAGACAAAAGTTATATTTCTAAATCTTCTTTCTAAGGGTATGTTTTGAGGTTAATTCTGATATATTTAGGTCTCCATATGCCCATTATGGTACAGTGTGACAAAATCTATCACCATGCTTGTGCACTGAATTATGCAATATTTTTGACCCATATGTGCTCTCTGTTGGGATTCTACCCCTTTAGATGAAATGTAGTATGTCAAGTCATCTTTATGTGAAAAAAAGGCTTAATTTGAGTTACAAAAGACCTACTTATGGTCATTTTGGTGTAATATGACAGAATTTGAAATCAGTTCCTAATTTATGCAATACTTGAAACTTTGTGTGACAATTTTGATATTTTTGAGTCATTATTATTTCAGATGTCTTCATAAAAGTTATAATATTTTCAAAGAACTTCTTGAGCATATGTTTTTGATAATTTTGGGTTTTCAAAAAGGTTTCATCGATGTCTCATTCATTGTAATATGCAATTGGTTGGTTGAGTGATTTGGTAAATTCTACCATGTTTGATTGCATACTTGCTACATTTAGAGTGTTCACATGCCATATTTGGATAAATGGCCATATTTAGAGTACTCACATGCTTCATTTGGATTTCTCACATACCATGTTTGCCATATCCATGTGTTGCTATATTTAGTAGAATAAATAGATTTTTTTACCATATTTACAATATCATGATAATTATCATATTTAGACATGCCATGTTTAGACTTGCCATGCTTAGAATATAGCATAGTTTATGGTATCATATGTCATGATAGGGAGATTTTCATAATCTTGCTATATATTGTGTTAGTTACCATAAACATCATACATGCCATGCTTAGATAGAATATTTCATTTGTAGCAATAATTTCATTTTTTGCAACACCCTAGTTGAACTGCCATGTATGCACACTTCTAGAAGACAATCTAGGCGTGGGACGTGCATTTAGGCACCCACATTCTTGGGAAGGGTATAATGAGAAATAATAAAAATCTTAATAAAGAAAGAGAATGCTTTGCCAAACCTTCCAAAATTAGAGCTTAGGATGAAAAGGGTAGTTCAGATCGATTTCTGCCCCTCAGCATATCCTAAACCTAGAATAGGTTCTAAATCCTAGAACTAGAATAGGTTCTAAATCCTTAACCTAGAACAGGTTATTCCATCATTTTCGAACTACGCGGATTTTGATTCCTAGGTCAAACCCTAGGATACGTAGGCTATTTGGGAGAATCCCAAATTCAGATCCACACCTTAGTCCACTCGGACTATCCATAGATCCACTAGGATATCCATCCACATTTGACCCAAATAGGGTTATCCATATTCCAACCCAAATAAGGTTATCCACAGTTTGACCCAAATAGGGTTAACGACATTCAGACCCAGAAAGGGTTATCCATTCTTAGATCCACTAGGACTATCTATCAGTTCGTATGGACTATCCAAATACTAACCCATAGGGTTTCTCATCCTTTCAAGCATAAACTTCAACTTGAATAATGAACTTAATCAAGCATAAGCATAAATCACAACCATAAACTTTAATCATACCTGAACTACGTTGGTGAACCTAATTTTTGGAATAATTCTGTGATACGTAGGCAATTTGATGGATACAGATTCGGTTCAATGATATCAAACCACTTGGTTTGGTTTGGTTTAATAGATAGATTCTAGTATAGGAAAGGCATAGGAGAACGATTTCGATCGGGCGGTTTGGGTGCATAACCCCTTCCCATAACCGTAACCTGACGCTTATCCAATCTCTGATGGACCAGAAATCGAATCTAAGGGTCATGAGTCAATCGAAGTCTTACCTTAGGGTGAGATTTCAAATTTCTAAGGTCCTAGACCTTAATCTAGGTGGCGACTTCAAAAACAAATATCAATCTTTGTCCTCATAGAGATGTTGATCCCCTTCACCCTACTGGTGATGCGAAGCTCTTTACCTCTGTCAAAATCGTTGGGGTTGCCCTCCAACTATAGGTTGCAGTAAAACTACCACACCAAATCTAGATGAGTAGATGGCTCGTACTCGGTCAGTAGCAGCCAACCCAATGCACCGAATGCTGCCTCCATGTTAAACCTGGCCAACTATTGCAGGTTCACAAACCGCCCCACCTCTATACTCTTAACCTGGATCTAAGGGTACAGAGCTTGGGCCTCTATAGAACGGAACTGACACCCATTAAATAGCCAAGTGGGAGGAGGACCTTAAGAGCCAGAAGGTCCCACATTTTTGGCTGCTGCTTGATGTTTAGACATGATGAACCTGCAAGAATCAAATCAAAATAAATATGAATTTTTCAAAATTTTAAAAATTTCGGTAGCATAATGGCGTAAAATGGAGCAAAAGCCTCGAACTCGCCCAATTCATGGATAGGAGGACTAACATCAATTGGAAAACATGCGAACATGCCAAACAAGCGACCAATTGATCAATAACTGAAAGAAATTAAAGAAATTTCAAATTTTGGGTTTTATCCCAAAACTTAGGATACAAATTTAAAATTTTTGGGGATTCTAATAAAACCACCAATGAAACCCCAAATTGGTTAAGGGCTTTTGTTCGTTGATTCCCCAATAGTGATTCTAAACAATGAACTAAAGTTTTCTACGATGGGAAAAATTCTAATTGAAGAATAACAATAAAAATACCTAGAAACCCTAAAAAAATATCCAAAAGAGAAGGTAAAAAGAAGTTTTGGCCTCTGAAAAGGGAATGGAAGCCTCGATAAGAGAAGAACGCTTACAAAAATGAGTGGAGGGATTGTAGCTACTCACCAGAGCTGAGTTGGGTTGGAGCCAAAGAAGAAAGCAAAGAAAGAAAAGTGAAAAATGACTCTAAATCGCATGATTTAAAGAGGTTATTGATTGTCCGGTTGGACTTTTCGATTTCCAAGTGCAACAGGACAGTCGACCGGACATACGACTAGACACTTTCAGGAAGTGTCTCAGGGTTTGTCTGGATTGATGTCCGATACGACTAATTGCCAGACCAGACAATCGATCGGACAAGTCTGTCAAACTTACCGAATATGTCCGGTAGGCTAACCGGTGGGACAAAGCATCTCAAACCTACGACAGGTCAAGGGCGACTGAAAAATTTATTTTTATGTGTTATGTTGTTGATTTTCACTAGGATTTTCATACGTTGTGTGGGACTTACCCTATAAATTTTCGATATATTATACAATTGTCTCATACATGTTAGGCTTGTAGATGTTTCGATAGCAGTAGATTGAAATGGCAGGTCGTACCTATAGAGGCAGTCGAATGGGCTGTAATCAGACACCACCACCACCACCTGGTACGGGGAATGAGAATGAAAACTCAATTGAGCAGACTAAACAATGAAAATTTGACGGGGGTAAATCAAGGGGCAATTAACCAGGCCACTCAAAATAATTTACCCGGGCCTCTAGGGGACTTGGCTAAAGTTGTGAATAATTTGGCCCGTCAAGTGCAAGAACAACGTCAAGTATTAATGGAGTTGCGAGCTTCATTGGGCAATACTGAGCCACCCATTGCCAATGCTACACCAACACCTCAAGGCCAAACCAATACGGCACCTATTGGTAATAATACCATCCCTGCTGCTCAATCGCAACAACAACAAATTCTAGTACTGAACACCCAGGGTAGTACCAGGGTGTATATCAAGGCAGTTATCAGGGCAGGTTGCTCTAGGATCAAATGATCTAACAAGATCAGTAGAATGATTTATGAAGATGAAGCCCCAGACATTCTCAAGCAAGGGATTGAACCCATTGTGAATAGCATAGTGGATAGTCGAACTGGAGAAGACCTTTCTAATAATGGTCATAACAGAAGAAGAAAAGGTCTTGTGCATCACCTACATGCTGAGGGAGGATGCAAACCACTGTAGAGATCTACTTGCACCTATTTAATAACCAAGCATCCTCAGGTGACTTCGGTTATATTCAAGGAGGGATTCTCCGAAAACTACTTCCATAAGAGCTTCTGTGATCAGATAAAGAGGGAATTTCTAAGTCTACACCAGGGACAGATGACAGTGGATGCATACCAACAGAGATAAGAAGAGTTGTTTTTCTTCGCCCCTACTAGCATGCAAAAGAAGACACAAAGACCAGACGTTTCACTATGGGACTTAGAGGCAGTGTCCGCGAGCACGTGCTGGGTCTAGAGAAGAAAGTATATAATGGAGCTGTACAAATTTCTTGAGTTCTGGAGTCAAGTCGAAAGGAAAGCTTCTTAGCTCAAAATCATGGACTGAAAAGGCTGAACATTGATTGTTGACTGGGGGAAACTCAATGTTCTTTAGATTATTTAGGTCACAAAACATGGTTGGACCAGCCAAGACTACTCCAGCTAACACACAACAAGAAGGTGGAGAGGCTGGGAATATTAGGTGCTACAACTACAACTAGATGGGGCACTATGCAAAGACATGCTCTCAGCCTAAGAAGTAGTTGCGGCAAGGAAAGGTGTATGCTGTGATCTTTGAAGACGTAGTCGCATCGCCTGATATGGTTACAGGTAGACCTAACTTTTATTTACAATACACTTGTGTGAGCATGTATACTAAACATAGCCAAAACTACAGGTACTTTAATTATAGCTGGTGTGTCCACCAAAGTTTTCTTCAACTCTAGGGCCACCCATTCTTTTGTGTCCATCTCGTTTGGAAAGAGATTGGATGTACATGTCATACCTTTAGACTAGAAATTATTAATATGATCTCCTTTGGGACTAGAGGTAGTGTTAGATGAACGCTACGGACTGTGTTCGGTTCGTATTGATGGACAGGATCTAGATGCAAACCTAGTTTGACTCGAGATAGTAGACTTCGACATTATCTTGGGAATGGACTAATTATCTCAACACTCATCGAAGCAGCTATGTATCGAGAATTAATTATCATTCAAACACAAAGACATTATGGAATTTGGTTTCATTGAAAATAAACTGTCTATGAAGCGCAAGCTCATCCTTTCCGCTTTCAAAGCAAAGAGATGTCTAGAGAAGGGCAGAATTAGTTGCCTTGTATCTATAGTGGATGTTACCATAGAAGCACCGCGGATGGAAGACATTGATGTAGTATGAGAGTTTCTTGAAGTGTTTCTAGAGGATTTACATGGGTTGCTACTAGATCGAGTGACTGAGTTCATCATAGGTCTCCTACCAAGGTAGGCACCAGTGTCTAAGGCACCCTATTAAATGTATCCTACAGAACTAAATGAATTAAAGACCTAATTACATGAGTTATTGGACAAGGGTTTTATACGACCAAGTATTTCACCGTGGGGAGCACCAGAACTGTTCATGAAGAAGGACGGTAGTGTTCGACTGTGCATAGACTACCGAGAGTTAAATAAGCTCACCATAAAGAATAGATACCTGTTGCCTCGGATCAATGACCTATTCGATCAGTTGCAAGGTGTAAAGGTGTTCTCTAAGATTAATCTTAGGTCAGGTTATCATCATTTGAAGATCATGGATGGTGACATCCCTCAGATAGCATTCAGAACCAGGTACAGACACTATAAGTTCTTGGTTATGTTGTTTAGATTGACCAATGCCAACGCATGATTTATGGAGCTTATGAATCTAGTGTTTCATGACATGTTGGACACTTCAGTCATAGTCTTCATAGAAGACATTGGTCTACTCCAAGGACAATGAGACACATGTAACACATCTTAAAGCAACCTTACAACGGCTGAGAGGGGAGAAGCTTTATGCTAAGTTTAAGAAGTGTGACTTCTGATTGAACGAAGTGACCTTCTTGGGCCACATGGTGTCATCAGAAGGAATAAAAATGGATCCTAGCAAGATCGAAGCAATTATAGGGTGCGAAGCACCTAAGAATATTGTAGAGAAAAAAGTTTCTTGGGATTAGTTAGTTACTACAGACGATTTGTAGAAGACTACTCTAGGATTGCAGTTCCTCTTACCAAGCTGATCAAGAAAGGGGAGAAGTTCATTTGGACCCACAAGTGTGAAGAGTATTTTCGGACTCTAAAGTTAAAGATGATATCGGCTCCCATTTTGACCATTCTAGTACTAGGGCAACCATTTACTCTATACACAGATGCCTCTGGACTGGGTTTGGGATGTGTTCTAATGTAAGGAGAACATGTGATTGCTTATGCATTAAGGTAATCGAATAAGCACAAAAAGAAATACCCCTACACATGATCTAGAGTTAGCAATGATGATTCATGCAATCAAGACCTGAAGACATTACTTATACGGTGAGAAATTTCAGATCAAGTCAGACCATAAGAGCCTCACCTACCTCTTTACTTAGAAAGAGTTAAACATAAGACAAAGAAGGGGGTTAGAACTACTAAAGGATTATGACTGTGATATTTATTATCATCCAGGCAATGCCAATGTAGTAACGGATGTGTTGAGCAGAAAAGGAATACTAAAGCTAAAAGGAGAGCCTAGTTCGAACGTTGCTTTATGCTATACGATATTTTTTTTTGACAAGAATGAAGTGCAAGACGTACTGGAATCTCCAGATGACCCAATAGAGCAAGGGTTGATACATAAGTTTTTACTTATGTTCATCGCACTGAAGATTTTACCTAGAGCGAGACCAATCACAAATCTGGACATTCTCGGAAAGTGTCTCAGGGTTGTTCGATATGATATCTGGTTAGACAATATGCCACAGTAAACATGCCACCGGACAATGTCTGGAATGACTATTTGCCAGTCAGGACAGTGAGTTTGATCAATGAAAATTACCAGAATGAAACCTTAATTGAATCCTAATAATTTTTTAGGACTTGTAATCAAGCAAAACTATTTTCAAGGTCTTGAAGAGAGTTAAACATCACTTAATTGGTAAGGGACAAGATTCAAACTAATTGGTTATTAACAAACTACCCTGTTTATTGTTGTTTTGCTTGATTGGGCATACAACATGTCATCCTATCTGTTATTTATTATTCATGCATATTATATTGTTCTTGTTATGATGATGATGAGGGTAGGCATGTGCTTGTGTATGGTTAGTATATTGGGTCGAGACAGGTTGGAGCTCTAAATCATTTGCTGCACTGATAGCGTTGTACCCCATCTATCTTAGCGTGCTTAGTATGGGATAGAGTATCAGGGGGGGTGCTGGCTGTGTTGGTCATAGCCTTACCAATAGACTCTAGCTCTGTCTTTGTTTTGTATTGAAGGATGCTAGGTAGGTATATGATACTTTTGATGACATTTAGGATTAGTTAGTGATGAACCCAATTTGTAAGCCCTCGCCAGTAAGGGCATACATACTGGAATGAGGTAGGGTATAAGGTGATGCTGATGGTTTGGTTAAAGCCTACCATTGGGCTCTAGCACTATCTCTATCTTGTAGTAAGTGTCGTGCAGAGACGATAATTTTGGTTGGAGCTTAACCATTGGGTGTGTTCACACTTTCATGTATGAAGGTGTAGTTATAGCCTATCCTTACCATAGCACATTACAAATCATAAACCAGACCAAATGATTGAACACCACATCATGCATATTGCTTGCTGCATGTTTTGTTTCTCACTGAGCTAAGTTGTGATTTCACCCTGTGAATTCGTACTCTTTTTAGTTGATGAAACAGGTACTACGGTTGAAGACTATATTAATGAGCCTTTTTACAGATAGATGGTAGCTATGGATGTGTAGACAATGGAGAAGAAGCATGATTCATCATGTGAGTGCCTCTATTGTATTTACCTTTAGGGTTTGCTTTGAGTTTGGGATTATAAACTTGTAATGGGATATTATTAATTATGAATCTGGGTTTGAGGGCAGTATTACCTATAGTTTTAATGGGGATGGGTCCTATTTCAAAGGAGGTGAATAATCATGGGAGAGCTCTGGCAACAGTGAAGTATGTTGAGATTAATAACAATCCTGTGGATGGATTTAGTATTTCAGAGGAGGGTTCTTAGCCAGGTCTGATTCTGGTCAACCCTAGAAGTGAGAATGATGGACGATTTGAGGATGCTATTAGAGATACCAGTAATGTAGAGGAAATTACTAGAAACCGAGCTCCTAAGAAGCAAAACCAGGGGACACATAGGGAGAAGGGGAAGTCACTGCCTGGTGATCCTTCGATTAGGGTAACCAGTGGAGGAGAGTCTGGAAATAAATAGCAAGAGGGTACTCGTTCTTTTGTAGAGGTTACTGCTGGCTTGACAGATCTTTCTGGTTTGCCTGAACCTGTGTATAAAGGTTGTTATTCCATTAGATATTTATGATAAAGAAATTCAAAAGTACTCTCTTGCACTTATCGGTAGACTCTTTTCTAAGGGTCTGAAGTTTCAAGAAATATGGAACAGTCTATTGGATCAGTAGGGAGGGATTATGTTTGAAATGACTGCTATGGGGAAAGGGTTTTTTACCTTTATGTTTTATTCTGTTGTTGATTTATCTTCAGTATGAAGGAGAGGTAACGTAAAGATTAATGGCCAAGTAGTAAGGCTACAACGTTGGGAGCCTGAATTTGATGTGGACAAGCCAAGGGCAATTGTTAGAAGACAATGGGTGAGGTTCCCTGCTTTGGGCCTTGAATGTTAGAATGAAGCAATTTTGTTCTCTATTGGTAAGGCTCTGGGAAAACCTATTATGGTTGATCAAAATATAAAAAAACCAAGTTCTGGGTTGGTATGCCAGAATTTGTGTTGAGATGGAGATTAATGGGCCAAGGCCAACTAAGTTGATGGTTCAACGATTTTATGGAGAGGCCCAGGGTTTTTTCAAGCAGGTAATTGAATATGAATCTGCCCTAGTGAGATGTGGTAGATGTAATAAGTTCGGTCATTTTTCTAATGATTGCCCACTTCTAATGCAATCTGGAAAGGTTGTGCATGAAAACCCAGTTGTAACTAAAGAGGGAAACCAGGTTCATGGTGGACTGCAAGAACATCACAATGATTTTGTTGAGGGTACCAATAATGCAGGTTTTCTGACAGAGCATCAGGTTCAAGGTTCTTGGGCGGATGTATCTGAGGATGAGGAATCGAATACAGAAGGAGATGAACAGGAAGGTAATAATAACTAGGTTACCGAACTGGGTGGTGGTGATAAATCTTTTGATAATTTAAATCCCAACCAAGGTAACTTAAGTTCTGATGGTATGGTGATGCTTCTTGGGATGTCTAAACCCTAGAGACTGTGGTTAGGTCCTCTCTGGTGTTTGGTGGAGAAGGGGGTTCTAGTTCACGTATCAGTGTTTCTAAGGATTTTGGACTAGTCACAGTAGATTTTATGGATGTTAGTGCAGTGGATGCATCTCTGATGCATGATGCTGGTGAGTTTACAGAGGTTGGAAAAAGAAGCCGGGGAAGGTCATCTGGGAGAGGAAGGAAAGATGTGGTTACTTCTACTAGGGTAACCAAAAAGGAGATACTTTGCCAAAAGCATTCCAAATGAAGGTATTATTTTGGAATATAGAGGAGTCTGGAACCGAAAAATAAGACGGTGTCTGAAGAAGATGCTGAGAGAACTTCTTCCTGACATCCTATGTTTGGCAAAACCCATGGTTGATCCACATAAATTTCCAGCAAAGTTGTTTGATAGGTATGGCTATGATACCTCTCTTTTACATAATTGAAAGTTAGGTAAACATCCTAACTTATGGGTGATTTGGAGAAAAGGAATTCAAAAACCAGACTTGGTTTGTAGTTTTGATCAATAGATTACTATGGAGGTTATGATTGATGGGAATAAAAGTCATATAACTTTTGTGCATGCTCACTGCCTCAAATTAAAATGTAGAGAATTATGGGCTGAGTTAGTGAGACTTGGTAATTCTAGTGATCCTTGGCTTGTTTTAGGAGATTTTAATTGCTGTAGATATGCCCATGAAAAAATAGGTCCTGGAAGGTTCTGTTTGCTAGCTATAGCTGAATTTAAAGTTTTTATTAACTGTTTTCCATTTATAGAATTAGCATCTATAGGTTTAAAGTACACTTGGACCAATAACCGAATGGTTAGTCATGTAAAGGCAGTGTTGGACTGCAGCTTTGAAAATGGCAGATGGATTGATTGCTTTGCTAATTCATTCCAATGATTTATCTCATTTGGCTTCTGATCATGCTCCCATTTTGGTAATTTACCCCATGGTTAGTAAACCAAAAAATGTACCATATAAGGTACAGAGGTTTTGGATGGATCATGTAAACTTTATAGAAGTTGTAAAGGATGTTTGGCAGTGCAATGTAAGAGGTTTTGCTTTTTATGTTCTTATGAGCAAAATTAAAACTTCTCAAGAAAAGGTTAAAAATATGGTCTCGAGAAACATTTATGCATGTCGAGAAAGTAATTTTGAAAACTAGAGATGGTTTGGAAAACATTCAAGAGACAATTCAGTTGGTAGGGCATACTGAGCTTTACAAAAGGAGGAAGAAAGCACTGTCAAGCAATATGATGAAGCTTGTATTTTACATGAAAAGCTTTGGGCAAAGAAGGCTAGGGTAAAATGGCTATCTTATGGAGACCATAACTCTAGTTATTTTCATGAATCCGCAAAAGGCTGACTAGAAGGGAATACCATTAAGCTTATGGAAATAGAAGATGGAATGATTATATAGAACCAGGAGGATATTAAAGCCTATATACAACAACACTATGAAGGGTTTCACTTATCTATGGGGTCAGTTCCTAATAATGAGTGCTTAAATGTAATTCATCATCTGGTGAAGTCAGAGGAAAATGACTTGCTTGATGCTATCCCTAAGGATGATGAAATCAAATTGGCAATTTTTTCTATGAATCAAAACGGTGCACCAGGTACTGATGGATATGCTGGTAAGTTTTATTGTAGTTGTTGGGATATTGTTGGCAAGGATGTTTGCTTAGCAGTAAGATCATTCTTTCTAAACAACATGATGCTTAATTGGGTTAGTAATAATTTCATCTCTTTAATTTCAAAGAAGAAAGGAGCCATGAATTATCTGATTTTTGTCCAATATGTGTTGGAAATTTTGTAAATAAAATTATGCCAAAGATCCTTGCTACAAGATTGGGGAGTTTTATAGGAAATATTATTTTAGAACAAGGATGCTTTGTGAAGGGCAGAGTAATAGATAGTGATATTGGTTTGGCTTTGGAATTTGTTAGTCTTATGCATAAGAAGTCCAAGTTGGGTAGCATGACATTGAAGTTGGATATTCAGAAAGCATATGATACGATGGAGTGGCAGTTCATTTATGTTGTTATGAGAAAATTTGGGTTCACTGAGACTTTTGTTCTAGGGTGGCTGCTATATTACCGTCTTCTAGAATGAGTACTATGGTGAATGGAGGTCCAGTGGGCTTCTTTAGAGCTGGGAGAGGACTTCGTCAAGGTGACCGTATCTCTCCATTGCTTTTTGTTATTATTAAATAAGTTCTTTGTAGAGGCATAAAAATGATGGAGCATAAAGGATGGATTAAACCTGTCTTCAAGGGAAGAGGTGCAGTCACCTTTACCCTCCTTATGTTTGCAGATGATGTTTTTGTATTCATGAAAGCAAAGGTGAGTTCTATTTTATATTTTATGAACATGCTTCAGTTATACCAGAATTTTAGTGGCCAGTGTATCAATTCCACAAAGAGTAAGATCTTTTTCTCACATTTGGTGAATCATAGTAATCGCCATAGAATCCTGAATTGCTTTAGTTTCAGTGAAGGATTATTCCCAACCAAGTATTTGGGAGTTGAATTATTTAAAGGAAGGAAGAAAAAGGAATACTTTTATCCAATATTGGATAGATTTAAGCAGAAATTTTCTGCATGGCAGGGCCGATTATTGTCCTAAGCAGGTAGGGTGAAATTATTTCGAACAATCCTTAGTAGCTTGTTTTTGCATTCTTTCTCAGTGTATAAATGACCTCATTCTGTAATTAAAATAGTTGAGGACTGTATGAGAAACTTTATATGGTCAGATAATCCTCTGTCACGAAATCTATGGTAGTGAAATGGAATATGATATGTAAACCAAAGCTAGAGGGGGGGTTGGGGTTAAGGCCCTTGAAAGACATCAATGAAGCTCTCCTTGTGAAGATGGTGAGGAAGATATGTAAAGAAAATACAATGAATGCTAATTTCATGCAAGGGCATTATTGTGGTAAAAATGGGAGCATTCAAAGACAAGTTGCAGAGTCTCCAGTTTGGGCAAGCATTAAGAAATTCTGGAACTGGATAGCAAAGCATTCACATTGGATTATGAGGGATGGTGCAAATATTGATATTTAGAGAGACTGATGGGTGGAAGATTTTACTCTATAGGAATAGCTGAATTTGGAGTCGAATATTATTTGTAAGGAGGTATGTACTCAAGATAGATTTATCAGAGATGGTGCATGGTGTTGGCTAGTAGTCAATTTGCCATTACTAAGGAGCTATATGTATATGGCTTCAGAAATCCCACTGGAAAAACGATTGGTGGATGATCTAATATGGACAGGTGAAGTGAATGGAAGATTTTCAGTCCGATCGGCTTGGAATCTGAGAAGGCCAACTTATGCAACGCAATCATGGGCTGCTACAGTTTGGTGTAGTAATTTATTGCCTCAAGATTCATTTTTTGCTTGGCGTTGGTGTCATGGTAAGCTTCCTTTGGATGCAGTGCTAAAAATTAAATCAATTTGTTTGGATCTCATTGTTATCTTTGCCGTGCAGCAGAAGAGGATGTGGACCACTTATTTTATAGGTGTTCAGTAACTTACAATATTTGGGAGGAAGTTCTGAAATGGTTTGGAGTCAGATGGAATGATTATGGTATAATTGAAAGTTTTCATTTGTGGTGGTGAAGGAAATGAAGAGTGGTGCCATTAAAACAAATATGGAAGCCCAGCTATATGGCAAGCACGAAATCGAGCATGTTATGATAATAGCAGAGTTTACATGGCTCGTATTACAAGTAATATTATTTCTATATACAGAGACTTAACGATCCTTAAGCCATGCACAATTAAGTCTATGTTAGAGCTTAATACAGCTAGAAACTTACAACTAACTACGGTGAGCTGTAAGTCAAATGCCATTATTAAATTATATTGATAACCACTGATGGTAACATGGTGTAAAGTTAATGTAGATGGTTGTCATTTGGGAAACCCTGGTATTGTGGGGTTTGGTGGTTGCAAAAGCAAGATTTTAAGAGCTTTTTCTAAATTCATTGGTGTTAGTACAAACTTCTAAGCAGAACTACGAGGAGCTATTCGAGGTGTGCAAGAAGCATTGGAGTTGGGAAATCACAGAATCTGGTTAGAAAGTGACTCCAAATCAGTTGTTGGACTTTTACATTTTTCCAGTGTGTCGTGGTTTGTTAGACAGAAGTGGATGGCATTAAAAAGCCATCCCAACATACAACTGTGGATATCCCATTGCTTTAGGGAGATTAATTCTATGGCAGATAAACTAGCTAAGAAGGATATATTTGATAGTAGTTTAAACGTATGGATTATGTGTCCAGACTTTGTAGATAGGGAGGCTGTGTAGGATGCATCATACGGACCTCGATATAGATATAAATTGTTTATCTATTTGTACTATCCCCTACTAAAGATTAGTTATAGGTAGGGCATATTTTCAGTTTATTTGATTTGTATCTTCCTTGATATGGCTTACAATTTTTCTGCTGATGGCATTGCCGAAAGTAGGATTATGTATGTCATATATGACATCTTAATCATCTATGGGCTCTGCTAATGGCAATGCCGAAGGTAGGGTTGAACCATAGTTGATTTGTTAAATTCCTTTCTCGTTTTCATTTTAATCCAATTTGCTGGCTTTTAGCAAAAAAAAGTATTTGAGATATTTGGTTTATTTATTTATTTAACATTTAGACTCTCAGTTCATTAATAAAAACTTCTGTTGATTATTTATTTATTTATTTTGTTTTATTGGTTTCATATATGATTTGAATTGTTGGCACAGTCTTATGTAATCCTGGTTTAAGCCATTGGTTCATTAATGATTCATTCACACTACTGATTTGTCCAAAATTAGGGTGTGACAAAGGTAACCCTGTAACAAAGTCCATGGTAATTGGTCCCATTTCCATTCTGGTATAGGTAATGATTGTAGTTTACTAGAAGGTCTTTGACGTTTAGCTTTGACTTTTTGGGACGTCAAATACTTATATTCAAATTTAGCCACATCAGCTTTCAAACCTCTGCACCAGAATTCTTTCTTCAAATTATGATACACCTTAGTACTTCCAGGGTGCATAGAGTATGGTAACGAATGAGCTTCAATTAGAATCTTTTCCTTTAACTCTTTGTAGATTATGGTATGCATACTCTACCACGATATAATTCCGTTGTTCACACAAAATCTGGATCTTGCTTTCTATTTTCAAGTTTATTCTTCAACACACCTAGGTGGTAATCCAATGTCGTTGCAGATTTAATCTCTTGCAACAACGTCGGTTATATTCGTAGGGTAGCTATAGTGGCAATAACAACTTCAATCCAGTCTTCTAATAGAGCACTAGCAATAGGGTCTTCTGCTATAGGTGGAGGAATGATTGAGTCTCGATCAATACATAGTCATTAGCTCCAGCTTCTCCTTTACCAACTAAGCCTTTGACTATACTTACGGCTTTTCTACTGAGAACATCGACTACCACGTTAGCCTTTCCAAGGTGATACTGAATATCACAATTGTAATCCTTCAATAATTCTAACCACCTTCTCTCTCTCATGTTCAGTTCTTTCTGGTTAAATAAGTACATGAGACTCTTGTGGTCGAACATTATATGAAACTTTTCTCCATACAGGTAGTGTCTCCATGTCTTGAGTGCAAACACTACAACAGCTCAAGATCATGAGTAGGATAGGTCTTTTCATGTTCCTTCAATTGTCAGGAGGCATAGGTAATTACCTTTCCTTCTTACATCAGGACACAACTGAATCCTAGCTTGGATGCATCAGTATATACCACTAGTCCTTTTGATCGAAACAGAATTGTTAACACTAAAGTAGATATCAACTTCTCCTTCAATAATTGAAATGTTGGTTCACACTTCTCTGACCATATGAATTTATTTTTCTTCTTTGTCTGTTGAGTCAAAGGAATGGCTATTCTTGAAAAGTTAGCAATAAATCTTTTGTAATATCCAGCCATTCCAAGAAAACTTCTAACTTCAGTGAACGTTTTTGGTACTTCCCAGTTAAGTAATGCTTTGACCTTGCTTGGATCCACTGATATGCTTTGGCTGATACAACATGAACCAGAGAGGTAACTTTTCTCAACCAGAATTCACACTTCGTGAACTTAGCGAATAACTTCTCTTGTCTAAGTCTTTGTAAAGCTTGACAAAGATGCATAGCATGATCTTCCATACTCTTCAAGTAGATGAGGATGTCAACAATGAACATAATTATGGAGCGATCTAGGAAATCATGAAATACTCTGTTCATGAGTTCCATAAATGACGTAGGGGCATTAGTCAATCCAAAAGACATGACTAAGAACTCATATTGTCCACATATCGAGTTCTGAAAGCAGTCTTTGGTACATTACCTTCTCGAATCTTCAACTGATGATATCCTAATCGGATATCTATCTTGGAAAATACTTGGGATTCTTGTACCTAATCAAATAAATCATCGATCATGGGTATAGGATATTGATTCTTGATAGCAAACTTGTTCAGCTCACGATAATCATTACATAGAAGCATGCTTCCGTCCTTCTTCTTGACGAATAGAATGTATACACCTCATTTTTTCCATCCCCAGTCAAAACCAATTCAGCTTGACCCAACCTAATCCATATTAGCCTAGACCAGTTTAGACTAGACCAGCCCAGTCCAAACTAGACTAGTTCAATCAGTGGGGGGAATGTATATATGTATTATATATATATATATATATATATATATATATATATATATATATATATATATATATATATATATATATATATATATATATATATATATATATATATATATAGTATATAGAGTATACAACAAGAGATATATTATAGTATATGAGTATACAACAAGAGAGAGGAAGAGATAAGAAAGAGAGAGAAAGAGGGAAGCTGTGAGAGAGGGAAAGAGTTGGAGATAGAGTAGGAGAGAGTGAGAGAGAAGATAGGAAACCATGAGAAAGAGACTGGGTGGAGAGGAGAGAGAGAGAGAAAGGTGGGAGAGTATGAGAGAGAGTGTGAATAATCGAGAGAGAATACAGGAAAGTGAGATGGAGACAAGAGAGAGAAAGAGAGACAGAGTAAGAAATCAAAAGGAGAGGGAGAGAAAATGTGAAAGAGTAAGAGATTGAGGGAGAGTAAGACACCGAGAGTAAGAGAGTTAGAGAGATAAAGGGGGTGAGAGAGACGTGGGAGAGAGAGATAGATAGATAGAGTGGGAGAGTAGATACCGAGAGGAGAGAGAGAGTCCATGAGGTAGAGAGGGAGAAAAAGGAGAGTGAGAGAGAAGATAGGAGAGAGAGGGATTAGGAAAAAGGAAAAAAAAGGCCGTGGGGCTTTAAAATGGAAAAGAAGAAAAAAAAGAGAGGAAGAGGTTGAGAAGAAGAAAGGGAGGAAGAGAGAAGAAGAAAGAGAGAAGAAGAAAGAGAGGAAGAAAGAGAAAAAAAATAGAAAGTGACAAGAGAGGCTGAGGGTTCGTGAGTGTGAAGAAGAGGAAGGAAGAAAAGAAGAAGAAAAAGGAAAGAAAAAAAGAAGAAGAAGAAATTGTAGGAGAGGTATGTGAAAAATAAGGAAAAAGAAAAGAAGAAGAAGAAGAAAGGAAAAAGGAGCGGCTCATCTTTGCATGTGGACCACCCCCAGGCATCAGCAACAGCTCTAGCTTGCTTTTGGGACCAAGGTAGATGCTCTTGAACCCCGTTAATATCCCACACTTCATTTTTAATGTCGAAATAGATTGAATATAGGCAAATATAGATGATATGTGTATATGATGCTGTGTTTTGGGTTGTCTCTGCCATATGTATGTGAATGTTATATTTTCTTTATTCATTCCCCTATGCATGATGTATCTCTGATCCAAGTATGAGCCCTACGCATGATGATATGGCCATTCGAAATATTTTTCCAAGTCAAATTTTGGATCTGGAAATTCCAGATTGAATCCAAATTTGACATCCATATCACATGTGAATTTATTTCGATTTTTGAGCCTAAATATTTATAAGAGATTCTCTTACATGTTAGGAATATTTCATAAGAAGATATAGTTAATTTGAATTAGGGAAGACCCCCTAAAAAATTCTTCAAGTTGCTGCCGTCCTCCTCGGGTACAGTGCAGAACATCTCTCTTGTGAGCTATAGAGCAAGGTCTTCTGGCCATAATTTAGGATTTTGGAAAACATGAAAGTTTTGGGTAGGAAGTAATCTAAATTTTCCAACTGACCTCATATGTTTTGGATTATTTTTTTATTTGATATGAATTTTTTAGTGCATACTGGTCTGTTTTATAAATCAATTCGGAGCAGTGTAGATGCATGCCAGTGTTTCCTAATTTGAGTTATATTATGATTTAAATTTGAATGAAGTATTGTCAGGTTAATTAGATATACAAGTCAGCTAAGTGTAAAAACTGTTGGATTATGTTTTCGTTATGTTTGTGATTTATAATGGAATTTATGGTGCGACTGGTGTGAATCTATAACAGATTCAGATTAATACAGCAACCTGACTTTGGGAGGTATTTTTGACTAAGTTAGAGTCATACTCTGTCTTGAGGTATTAGAGAAGGACTTGTAGCTCTTTCAGATACCTTTTTGTACATATATTTTGGTTGAGTTTTGACTCCCAGAAGAGGGTTTTATGACTATTTTTTCACTACATTTCACAGGCAATTTTCTGCTTTGAGTGATTTGGCACTTTGGATGCACATATGTCACTTTGGATACATACATGCCACATTGGATGTATACATGGCACATATTGAATGCTCACATGTTATCTTTGGAATGCTCACATGTTGTATGCCTTACATGCTATCGTTGGAATGTTTGCATGTACACTAGTCAAATTGTTTCTTTCATGAAATCTTGCCATATGTGAATAAACTACTATCTTTGGATATCTATTGTTACATTGAGATTTTTGCTATGATTGGTTTGATACACCTACCATGTTTATCTTAGGAACACTTGCAATTTAGTTAGACACAATTATCATAATTGGATGAGTGCCACACAAGCAAAACTTATGTAAATGGCAAGAATACAGTAATTAGGGTAGCAAACCCTAAAATTAGAAAAAGCATAGTGATTAAGGTAAGAATCCCCTAAAATTTGAACGAACAGAACAATTAGGGTAGGAAACCCTATAACTAGAAAGAACAGATTAAATAAGGTAGGAAACCTTAAAAAAGGAAATCACAACAATTAGGGTAGGATATCCAAGAATTGGAAAGATAGGGAGAAAGGGTAGGATACCCTAAAATTAGAAATCATAGCAAAAGGGATAAGAAACCCTAGAAACCTAAAAATGGAAACACAACAAATGGTAGGAATTTAGGCCACCTCTAGATCCTACGAACAACACAAATGGTATGAATTTAGGTCACCCTTAGATCCTATTGACAATAGTAGAAGGAATTTAGGACACACCCCAAATCCGACAACAATGGTAGGAGTTTAGGGCTTACCCCTAAATCTTATTGATAACAATAGAAGGAGTTTGGGACACACCCCAAACCCGAAAACAATGGTAGGAGATTATGCCACATCCTTAGATCTTATTTACAACAATGGAAAGAGTTTGGGACACACCCCAAATTCGACAACAATAGTAGGAGTTTAGGTTACATCTCTAGATCCTATTGACAACAATGGAAGGAGTTTGGGACACACCCCAAATAGGACATTCATAACAGCTTTTGAACTATATTGTACCTGATTTTTAGGACCTCTGGAATATGTAGGCAATTCAGGAGAGTTAACAAATATGGTACTATAGCCATGTGGATCATTAGATTGAATTTGAACCATCCATTAAGCATAAACTTCAACTTGAACAAAGAATCTAATTAAAACACATGCATAAGCCACATCCATAATCTTTAATCACACAAAATCTTTTCAAACTATGTTTTTGAGCTTAATTCTCAAGAGATAAAGTTTCAAAGGATACATAGGCAGTTTGAGAACATTCCAAAATTCGATCCAAGACTAAACCATTATTTGGTCCGATTCATTGTACAGTACTCTGTTTGTTCATTTGCTTCAAAACATGTTTGGTTAAATCTTAGGTTAGAAGAACTCAATAATTTGGTTTAGGACATCCCCCATGAACCCTACTCATCTAATTGACCAAGTAGAGCCAGAATTAGAGTTTAAAGAAAATATAAGAGGCCAATCTTGATCAGGCGGTTTGGGTGCCTAACACCTTTCTAAAATCGTACCCTGAATACTTATCCGATCTCATGCAGACTAATGAATCGATCTAATGGGTTATGAGTCAATAGAAGACTTACCTTATAGTAAGACTATATTTTTGGTGGTCCTAGACCTTAATCTAGGTGGTGACTCTAAATAGATTTCTTTGATATCTTGAGGAGGAGGGTGAGTTTCCTTTCATTGTCCTCATAGTGGCAACCCCGCTGGGTATTTATATTTAGACTCTTAGGAAACTTTCCTTATATTGATTGCTTGACATTGCATACTAGATCTAGGGTAGTATATTTATATTTGTATATATTGCTTTGGGGGGGATGGGTTCAGTCACATACTCGTGCGAGTAGCAGAACTGGGCTCATACATATGGGATCACCCGTTAGGCGAAATACACAGCCTTGACACATACCTTGTAAAAGTCTCGACTAAGGAGAGTCTCTTAAGATCATTTCTTGGGTCCACCCAGGAAGGCATCATACTACTCTAGGTCGTTTAAAATTTTACAAAAATGGTATATCAAAAAGAATCGATTGGCCCATGATTCACTGTGTAGACAGGAATAGGTCCACTCCTCCTCGTCGAGGTAGCCTTGTAGGTCCTAATCTAGTTTGAGCCACATGTATGCTATTTTTGGTCCATCCTTGTATTGACATGGTAAAGTCCATTTGACCATAATATCTACCCTCGGGACGTCGAAGTTCTACGCATTTTTGTCCTTGACTATGTTTGGATTTTATACTTGAGTATCTTTTCCTCTCATTCATTGGGATTGTGAGGGTTGCATACACCAGCACACAAATTAGTATGGGCGGTTTGTATAGGCCTTCCATTGTACAAAACTCAACATATCGAATCATTCATCGTGATATATCAATCTCAAAAAATGAGTAAAAAAATCCCGTCATGACATATTACTATGATCAAGTCAGAATTTTACCGGTTCGTTCAGTCATGAACCGCTTTTCTAACCATCTTTAGTAAAAACTACAAATAAACATATCCACTTTAATTTCTTTGCATTTGATGAATCACGTGGTCGGACCTTGGTGCTACAATGATCCATACAAGAATCATAAAGCCCCAAGACCAACCACAGGGTTATTCAAATACAACTAAATTGACTTGGATAATGCTTACTTGACAACTTTCATGAAGGAGTTAACATTGATTGGTCGAGTCAGCTTGTATGTACATGTAATTTCTTCTCCTACCCAGCCATTTTTGAGTCCTAATACTTGTCTTTGGTCTATCCTGACACTAGGTAACCATTAAGCCAGTCTACAATTGTTTCCACCCCATGGATAAGAGATCCCATCACTAGAAGATTGTCTAGGGTGCCTACCTTTAAATAGGTTCGTCCCATTCTTGAGGAACCAATTAAAGCCATGAGTGACAATAATCAAGCACAGAGTTCGATGGAAAGCCGAGTGACCAATATAGAAGAAACCATGAATCTGATGGCAGATATGATGCAATGTATGCAGAAGCTATTGATGGAAAAGGAGGACACACCCTCTACCCCAAATGCTAATACCCTTAAAAAAACCACATCAGCCCCATTCTCGAACCCTATTTTCAACGAAAAGGGAGAAGTTGTTTGCAAGCAACCAACAATCGTCCAGAAGGCCCTTTCAACCAAGAAACCGAAAGAAACTGAAGATCCATACGAGAACCGATTAAGCCATGTGGAATAGATACTGAGAGGCCTAAAGGGTGTGGAGAGCCAAATTATAGATTCCGAGGGGCTATGTTTCTTCCCCGATGCCAAACTGCCACTAAAGTTTAAGTGGACTCTAAAAGGTTAGACAGGATGGGCAATCCCAAGATACATTTGAGATCATTCATGGGACTGTTAAGGCAACAGCACTATTTTACAAATGAACAACTGGGGTAGGCATTCCAATTCTCACTGACTGGAGGGGCACATAAGTGGCTGATGAACCTGAATCCCTTACAGATCCACTTTTGGTCTGATATCTCCTCGGCTAACACTAATCATTATTCATACAATATTGAGATTGAGACTCATCACAGACAACTAGAGACAATGATTTAAAAGCCTGATGAGGGTTTTACAAAATATCTAACTCGATTCAAGAAAGTAGCTGCACAGCTATGGGATCGACCATCAGAAAGGGATCAGGTCCAAATGATGATGAAAGGGCTCAACAAGGTTTACAAGGCATATATATTTGGACAAGCTATCATCACGTTCGAAGGTTTAGTTGTTGCAAGACAGCAGGTGGAGGATTTCATTAATCATGGAAATGAACTCTTGATGAAAATGGAAAAGCCTGAAGTGAGCTCAAACAAAAGATCGTATCAACAAAGGTAGACTAACTGCCAACCTCAGAAGGACCTAATCGCTACAAGCGTGGCCACGGTACCAGTACCAAGTAACTATACATCACCTATGGTACGACAGAGGCCTTTTAGAATATACATAGAGCTATCATTACCAATGAAAGCGTTGATAGAAAGACTAATGAGGACTAGGAAGATAAAGCCACCACAACCCATGAATATACCAAATCCACCGCCACCCTCTTATCATCCCGAATAATTTTGCAAATTCTACAATGAAGCGAGTCATAACATAGAATATTGTTGGAATCTCAAGAATGCAATATACGATCTAATTGACTCTGGGGAATTTAAAGTGGAAGGGAAGGCAAATCAAGCCTCGATCAACAATAACCCCCTCACACACCACAATGTGAATTACATAGAATGGGAGGGAATAAAGTCCAAGGACGAAGTTCTAGAAGGTGAGATCTACATGATGGGTACGGATTTGGATCAAGAAATCAACCTTACCTACTCAGAGTACTACGGATATCTCATGACCACAACAGAGCCAAAGAAACCCCACATCGTCTACATACCCGATGAAGAATAGGAAGTCAACCAATTGAATGAATAATTTGATGAATATGGCATCTACATACCTAGTGAAGAACAAGAAGTTAGTCAATTGGATGAACAATCTGATGAATATGGCATCTATATTTTAAAAGAACACAAGACTATGGTAGAGACTCGTACAAGTAAAGGATACATGCCAGCACATCTAGCATTAGACAATGAGGCCCAGTTGGCTAAAGGAAAAGAATAGGGGTAGCTAGTCAGCTAGAACTGCCCAATTTCATGCTTAAACAATTGCATGAAAATCAAGCAAATGTATCCATCTGGGAGCTACTGATGGCATCAAAGGCTCATAGGGATGCTATGCTGAAATCCTTAATGAGCATTCAGGTTTCGGTAATCATGGGAAGTAATGAACTTGCAAACCTAGTTGGTGGCTACTATGTGGTAAATTCAATATTTTTCAGTGATGTAGATCTCCCTAGTGAAGGGGCCAATCAGAACAATGCACTACACATCACTATAGGATGCCGAGATAAGGTAGTCTCATAAGTCCTGATAGACAACGGATCAGCTCTCAATGTGTTCCTCCTTTGTACCTTTAGATACTTGGGATTCAAAGATGAAGAAATGAAGCCATCTGACTTGATCATCAAAGCTTATGATAATACTCAAAGGGCTATTCAAGGTGTCTTCAGTGTGCCCATTCGAGTTAGATCGACCATATTCGATACAGAATTCTAAGTCATTGACATATAGGCTACATTCAACATACTACTGGGTCGACCATGGTTGCATGCGGCCAATGCAATGGCGTCTACACTACATCAGAAAGTCATGTTCACCCATGGGGATGTCATCATAACCCTACATGCAGATTCAGAAATGGTCAATGCGCTAGCTACAAGAAAAATTAGAATTGAAAATGGGAAATGATCATCTGAGACTGTCCATCTCGACTGCTTCAAAATAGAAAACATCTTGGCCATTACAGGGGCAGGTCCTGTGGTACGCACTTGTTTTCTTTTTCGTCAATTGCTAAGTATGTCTTATTTTCTAGGAATGGGCCTCGGTTTGCATTAATAAGGAAATGATAAAGTCTTATTCACGTTAATCAGTGAGTATAGATTTGGATTGGGGTACACCCTTAACAGACAGGACCTAAAGCTGATATGAAGAAAGCAGTGGGGAGCCGATCAGAGATTTTTGAGGCTTGAGAAGAAGAAGTACAAGTACAGTAGCATATATGATAGCAGTAGTACAATAAAGGTTGCAAGCATGAGCAAAATAGAGTGGCAACAACAGAAGATAGATGTGTAGATAAGCCAAGTGTTAACTGAAGGGCTATGTAGTCAAAGAAGATACTCCATATCACAAAACACTGAATGGGTACTTCATCAAAGAAGGAGATGACTCACCTTTCCATGGTTTCCTCGAACCTTGGTTTGATGGGCGATTCCAGAGACGATGGCCTGGTTTTGAGATCTTCTTTGACTGCACCATTAACTGGGAGGAGGTCAAAAAGACAAGGACTGAGCAAAGCGAAGATCTACAATCTGAGGCAAATACAGTGAACATTGGCAACCTGTTCAAGGAAGATCAAGTGATGGCACTCACCGGAGGAGACCAAGACGAAGATCCAAGTCCACAATAGCTAATCTATCCCTACAGTGGCATGATCCCAAACTAGAGTTGTTTAAATAGTTTTATCTATACCAATGTTGTGTCATGTATTCCTAATAGTACGGCCTTATCTAGGCCCATAATAGGAGAGTCAATAGATAGGGTTGAGTCCTTTTCCAGCTTTGAGTCCGCTCCATTAGGAGCCACTTCATCTGTACCGCTATTTTTTAGAATTAATAAAGATAATATTTTTGATTACTCTATGTCTACATCTTCCATTCCATTTCTAAACTCTAACTCTAACAATGATGAAATGGAAATTTTCACCTACCACCCAAAAAGCTTTCGACAAATCACTCCAAAATTTAAAAAACATCACCTATCACCCAAATTACCCAAACGTTTATCAAAAAGATCCAAAGCCTTTTAACAGAGCCGTTAAATGCTGATGTTAGTCATTAAAAAATTCATGAATGACAATAATAACCTTATTGTATGGGGAAAAGTCCAGTTTACCCTTACTTATTTTTTTACCCTAATCCCAATTTTTTACTGTTCCCCAAACCCTAACTTTGAACTCATGATCTCACCTTCACTCTGCTACTCCGATCGCCAATGAAGTTTCTGTAGCTTGCCAAGGATGTTTCTATAGCACATGAAACCATTCCGCCGAGGACGATTCCGTAGCACACGAAGACATTCTGCCGAGGACAATTCCTTTTATGCAATTGTTGGGTGGCATTAAGTATATGGTATTTTGAGAGAGAAATAAGATCAGTGACGACTCCTCTTCACCTCCAATTGGTATGCAACCAGGATTCTTTCTGATAACCCAGATTCCTAACACTAGTTCGACTCAGGATAGAGTTGTTTCCCCCCAGAAATTTTAGAAGTCTTTCCATAACCCAGATTCCCAACATTAAAGGTTGCTTTAATCCATAATTTCCAATTTTTTCCTCCGCTTTTGTTTTTTTCTTCTCTTCTTTTCAAGGTCATTTTAGGTCCATAATGTTTGTTTGATCTTCTTCTTCTTCATCTTTTCTTTTCTATTTTTTTCCTTTTTTTATTTTATTAAATGGTGTAACAAAGAATTCATCCCTTCTCTAACCTCAAAATCCCCCTTAGAGGGTGATTCTTGAACTCTTTAAAGAGAAGGTAACACAATAAATCAAGATTGATTGATTTTTTTCCTGTGAAGATTTGAAAACCTCTACAAATCTGAAACTTTAAAATCCCCTCCATACCCAAGCAATAAACCCCCCCAAAAAAATGTTGACTCCAATCCCTTAAGCTCTGTTACTTCCGTGTGTGGGCATGGTTGTGGTTTTCGTGATCTACTTGATTCTATTATGGTGCGCATCAGGGAATGCACTTGTGGCCATGCCAGATAAGCCATGGTCAAAGAAAGGGTTGTCGGTAGAGGAGTTGCAAAAGCTACCTAAGATTATTAAAGGAAAGAATGAGTTGACTAGGACAGGGTGTCCTGTTTGTCTAGAGGAAATCGAGAAAAAAAACCTAGAATCGAAAAGAAATCAAGGGAAAAAACCTAGAATCGAAGAAATCAAGGGGAAAAAACCTAGTTTCTCTCTATCCTTGATTATCTCTCTTTCTTTAACCTCAAGGGGAAGAAATCAAGGGGTAAAGAAACCTAGAATCAAAGTACAATGAGAGAGATAAGAACGAGATTGGAAAGGGAATCAGAATCACGATGAGGGAGAGAGGAAGGAGATGGGAAAGGAAATCCGAATCACCATGAGGGAGAGAGGAAGGAGTGGGGAAAGGGAATCAGAATCACGATGAGGGAGAGAGGAAGATATGGGAGAAAAATCCTAACCTTTTGCAGGAGATTCGTTGTTGCAGCCCAGAACGAAGGAGATCGACAAGCTTCGATGAGAATGAATCTGATAGGGATAGATGGTGTTATTTACACTAGAAGGTCAAATAAGTAATTTTTACATTGATTAACATTTTTAAGTTTCAAATGACAAGGGTATTAAATGTCTACACACAATTTAAACTCTTTCCTATCAGTTAATGGACTAATGTTTGGGTAATTTGGGTGGTAGGTGATGTTTTTAAAAAACTTGGGTGGTAGGTGATTTGTTGAAAGCTTTTTGGGTGGTAGGTGAAAATTTCCCATGATGAAATCCCTATTCAAATATAATGACAAGATGAAATCTCAGAAGAGAAAAAGGTCCAATCTGCTGGCAAAGACTTCCAAATGATCAATGGGTACAGTTGAAGAACCTTGGGAGATCAAGATCGGTGCTACTCTGGCGGAAGAAGAGGCTGCCTTGATGACAGAATTGCTAATAGAGTTCCAAGAGGTATTTGCTTGGTCCT
Organism: Protea cynaroides; assembly: GCA_028583415.1. NCBI lineage: Eukaryota > Viridiplantae > Streptophyta > Magnoliopsida > Proteales > Proteaceae > Protea > Protea cynaroides. The sequence goes on along the minus strand of CM053265.1, from coordinate 24,722,408 downwards.
ATGAAGACATGCCTAGCATTGACCCTGAAGTTGTTTAGCATAAGATACCTCTATTCTCGAAAACAAGGGACATAAACAGAAATTGGGACGGTTACAGCCCGAATGGACATTGAAGGTCAAAGAGGACATAGTGAAACAGCTTGATGCAGGATTCTTGGAAGTAACGAAGTACCCTAAGTGGTTAGCAAACATTATGATCATGCCAAAGAAGGACGGATGATTAAGGGTATGCATGGATTATCAAAATCTGAATAAAGCAAGCCCTAAGGATGATTTCCGGCTACCTAAGATTGACATATTGGTGGACAACATAGCTAGACATGCCCTACTATCATTCATGGATGGGTTTTTAGGGTACAACGAGATAAAGATGGAGCTAGAGGATAAAGCCAAGATTACCTTCACAACAGACCAGGGCACCTACTATTACACTGTAATGCCATTTGGGCAAAAGAATGTTAGGGCAACATATCAAAAAATAGGTACAACCATATTACATGATTTGATCCACAAGGATGTTGCAATGTACATTGACGATATGATTGTGAAATCTGCCACCCGCAAAGGCCATATACCAGCACTCAGAGTATTCTTTGAGAGGATTATACAATACAAGCTGAGACTGAACCCATAAAAGTGTTTGTTCGGAGTGATAGTCGAAAAGATGTTGGGCTTCATGGTTACCCACAGGAGCATCGAAATAGACCCATCAAAGATCAAATCTGTAACAGAAATTCTACCACTAAAGATAGAGAAGGAGATAGGAGGATTCTTGGGAAGGCTATAATACATAAAGAGATTTATTGCACACCTCACAACCATATGTGAGCCAATCTTAAAGTTGTTGAGGAAGGATCAGCCAAAGACCTAGAACCCTCAATGTCAAACGACATTTGAAAAGATTAAGACATATCTGATGAACCCCCCAGTCCTTATACCCCTAGTGCCTGGGAGACCTCTGCTACTATACTTGTCAATGTTAGACAATTTTATTGGGACCATGCTTGCACAACACGACTCGGATTGGAAGACAAAAAATGCTATCTACTACTTAAGTAAGAAGTTCACAGGGTACAAATCCAATTACACCTCATTGGAGAAGACATGTATTGCTTTGGTCTGGGTAATGAAGAGACTAAGACACTACATGCTTTCGCACCAGATCATAGTCATTTCTAAGATGGATCTTTTAAAGTATTTATTTGAAAAGCTGGCCCTTACAAGAAGAATGGCTAGATGGTTACTGCTTGCTATCAGAGTTTAATATAACATATGCTGCCCAGAAGTCCATAAAAGGGAGTGCGATAGCTAAACACCTGTCGGCACATCTAATAGAAGATAGTTTCCAATATTTGGAGGATGTGTTTCCAGATGAAGTGGTACATGTGGCTCAAAAAAGATAAACAGCCAGATACATGGCTCATGTTCTTTGATGGGGCGGCCAATCATAGAGGATATGGGGCAGAAGTGTTATTCATAGACCCAGAGGGGGTATTCATACCATTTGCCTTCTGGTTAGAGTTCGATTGCTCAAACAATATTGCAGAGTACAAAGCATGCATCATGGTTCTGAGAGCGACATTGACCATTGGTATCAAGAAGCTGAAAGTATACAGTGACTCTTTCATCATCATCTATAAAGTTAGAAAAGATTGGAAGACTAAAGATAAGAAGTTGACACCTTACAAAGAGTATGCAATGGTGTTAGCATGGAGCATTGAATGAATTGAGTTTGACTATTTGCCCAGAGATACCAACACATATGCTGATGCATTGGCCACCCTAACATCAATGATCAGCGATGACTCAGCAGTAGATCTCCAATGATTAAAAGGGGAATACAACATATATATGTGGATGAAATTAATGCCTTGATAGTAGATGGCTACCCTTGGTTTGCACCAATCATGGATTTTGTCAAGGAAGGGAAGTACCCCACAGATGCTTCGACAGGAGATAGGATTCTTTTCAAAAGAAGGGCGGTGGGAATGGTTTAGCTCGGTTAACAACTGAGCAATCACGGTAAGGCAAGACCAATGCATCAACTCTCCCTTTCAGATAGGATCGTTGGGATGCCATAGCTTTGAGCAGGCAAGAAAGATTCAAAAAAAAAGTAGATAGCTTATGCTCTGTCGTATTATCCACTTCTCACTTGAATTCCTAAGAGTGAAATTCATGAGGTGATACACCTCCCAGTTTATGCTATGCGAAGACACGAAGACATCCTATATAAACGATCTTATGAAGGAAAACAACTAGTCTACATTGATGAGGAATAGGCATAGAATGTCATGGAATAAGTACACCAAGGAGTATGTGGTCCCCATATGAATGCTAGAATGCTCGTAAAGAAGATTATTCGATTGGGGTACTTCTAGAACACCATGGAATCAGATTGTGCATAATTTGTGAAGAAATACCACAAATGTCAAGTGTTCACCAACTTGATACATGTACCTCTAACAGAATTGCACACTCTCAACTCTCTTTGTCCATTCTTGACTTAGGGCATCGATGTGATAGGTAAGATCCTCCCAGATCATCTGTAGGCATGGGATGCCTCATGCTCTTATTTTTTTATCAAGGGCAACACTTCAAAGGCAAAGTAGAAGAGTTGTGCGACAAGTTCCATATCAAGAGGCATAGATCCTCTCCAACAAATGGAGCAGTTAAAGCGGCCAATATGAACATAATTGTTATTTTATAGAACATGGCACAAACTAACACTAATTGGGCAGGCAAGTTTCCATTTACACTTTGGACCTATACGACCTCAATCAGAACATTTACTAGGGCAACACCTTACTCCTTGGTTTACGGCATGGAGGTAGTAGTCCCCATTGAATTAGAGGTACAATCATTAAGGGTGGCAATAAAATGCAAGATCCCTGAGACAGAGTGGCTTCAAGCTAGATATAATGAATTGAGTCTCATAGATGAAAGAAGAATCTAGGTGGAAGACAACATGAAGAAGTACCAACAGAGAATATTAAACACATTCAACAAGAAGGTCCGAATCTATCATTAAGCAGTTGGAGATCTAGTGTTGAAGGAAAAGAGAGTGCCAACACAAGATCCACGAGGCAAGTTCCATCCAAACTGGAGCAGACCATACATCGTCAATGAGATATTGTTAGATAAGGCTATTTTCTTAATTGATCTAAATGGAGATGAATTACACTACTTGACAAACATGGATCAAGTGAAATGGTATTACGTGTAGCCTATATACAAAAAAAGAAAAAAAAAACAAAAAGAAAGAAAAAAAAAGAAAAAGTTTGGACAGCCTTCTGTTTACAAGCTTGGGGCAAGCTAATTTAGCCATTTGGCATGTTTCATAGTAAGGTTGGACAAGATTCTCAAATGAGATGACAACTTTCATCACAAGGGGATTATGCATCAGTTCATCACTTATTAGGGAAAGAATTCCCGTTTCCTAGCAAGGACTCTATCCCCTGTCCAACAATCTATGAGGACAAAGATGGAAATCTTCAAAGTCGCCACCTAGATTAAGGTCTAGGACCTTGGAAAATGTAAAATCTCACCCTAAGGTAAGACTTCGATTGACTCATGACCCTTAGATTGGATTTCTGGTCCATCAAAGATTGGGTAAGCGTCAGGTTACGGTTATGGGAAGGGGTTAGGCACCCAAACCGCCCGATCAAAATCGATCTCCTATACCTTTCCTATGCTAGACTTTATTTATTAAACCGAACCAAACCAAGTGGTTTGATATCATTGAATCGAATCTGTATCCATTAGATTGCCTACGTATCATGAAATTATTCCAAAAATCAGGTTCACCATCGTAGTTCAGGTGTGATTAAAGTTTATGGATGTGATTTATGCTTGTGCATGATTACGTTCATTGTTCAAGTTGAAGTTTATGCTTGAATGGATGAGAAACCCTATGGGTTAGGATCTGGATAGTCCATGTGGACTGATAGATAGTCCTAGTGGATTTAAAAATAATCCTATTTGGATAAAAATATGGATAATCCTATCTGGGTTGGAATGTGGATAATCCTATTTGGGTCAAAATGTGGGTAAATATCCTAGTGGATCTATGGATAGTCCGAGTGGAGTAAGGTGTGGATCCGAATTTGGGTTTCTTCCAAAATGGCCTACGTATCCTAGGGTTTGCCCTAGGAATCAGAATCCACATAGTTCGGGCTCTGGGTTGAAATGGTTGGGTATCCTAGTGGATCTATGGATAGTCCGAGTGGACTAAAATGTGGATCTGAATTTGGGTTTCTCCCAAATGGCCTACGTATCCTAGGGTTTGTCCTAGGAATCAGAATCCGCATAGTTCAGAACTCTGGATAACCCTATTTGGGTCAAAATATGGGTAAATATCCTAGTGGATCTATGGATAGTCTAAGTGGATTAAGGTTTGAATCCGAATTTGAATTTCTCCCAAATAGCCTACGTATCCTAGGGTTTGCCCTAGGAATCAGAATCCACGTAGTTTGGGCTGGATAACCTGTTCTAGGTTAATGATTGAGAACCTATTCTAGGTTTAGGGTTGAGATCCTGTTCTAGGTTTAGGGTTGAGAACTTATTATAGGTTTATGGTTGAGAACTTATTCTAGGTTTAGGGTTTATCGAGGGGAAAATCGTCCTGAATTACCCTTTTCAACCTAAGCTCTAATTTTGGAAAGTTTGGCAAAGCATTTTCTTTCTTTATTAAGTTTTTTATTATTCCCATTATACCCTTCCCAAGAATATGAGTGCCTAAATGCATGTCCCCACACCTAATATGTATATTAGGTGTACAGATATGGCAGTTCGACTAGGGTGCTGCATAAATTAAATTATTATCAAAAATGGAATATTCTAAGCATGGCATGTATGATATTTATGGTAACTATCATAATATATAGTAAGATTATGAAAATCTCCTTAATATGGCATGTATTTCAAATAAGACAAGAACCTAATATGGTAAGATCTAATATGGCAAGATCTAATATGCAAGATCTAATATGCATCTATATATCAATATGATAAGTACCAATCATAGAATGCATATATGACATGAATTTTTAAAAAAAGAAAAGATCTTATATGCTATTTTATAAGCATAGTAAGACTTAAAAATAGTAATTATTAAGATTTTACTAAAATTTGGTAAATATTTATCTATTCTGTCAAAAATAGCAACACATAGAATGTGGCAAATATGGTATGCACAATCCAAACAAAGCATATGAATGCTCCAAATATAGTCATTTATCCAAATATGACAGAATTCACTTAAACAATCATTGATGTTATAATGAATGAGACAATGAAACATTTTTTTTTGAAAAGTGCAAAATTATCAAAAAAAACATATGTTCAATGTTCTTTGAAAAAATTATAATTTTTATGAAGAAATTTGGGAAGATTAATGACTCAAAACTGTCAAAATTGTGACACAAGGTTTCAGATAATGGACAAAACTATGAACTGTTTTCAGATTTTGTCACATTACACAAGAATGACCATAATAGGTCTTCCAAAACTCAAATCAAGCTCAACTTTTTTCATAGAAAGATGACTTAATATATTATATTTCATATGAAGGATTTGAATCCCAACAGAAAACAAGATCCTAAGACCGAACATGTGCACTGATCAAATCTGTTCCAGATTTTTGACCAGTTGCACCATAAATTCCAAATAAAATTCTATTATTAATGAAAATTAAATAAAGACATATGTCTATGTATATAACTGTCTAATCTAAAATTTCATTAAGAAAAAAAAAGTTAAAACAGTATATTTTCTTTGTGAAAAATGACTCTTTCCAATCATGTAAATCAGTACATCATGACAGATTCAAAATCAGAGCACTATGCACTTAAAACTTGATATCAATTCAAAAAAAAATTGAAAAAATATGAAACCAGTGCCATGTTTTAGAAGACTTTCATGTATAAAAATTTTATATTAAGTGGAGTTTCTGATTATGGCCATAAGACCTATTTCTAGAGACTTTCTGATGGAGTATTGCATTACATCCGAAAAAAACAGCAATGTCAAAGACAAATTTTTTGATATATTTTTCCAATTCCAAATGGAACGAAATTTTTAGTGTAGTCTTCTAACATATCAGGGAGACTCCCATAAAAATTTGGGCTTCAAAATCTTAGAAACAATACATGTGATGTACGTCCTAAGTTTGAATCCTAAATCTGGAATTTTCATATCAGAAAACCACTTTATGAAATTTGCAAAAAACATCAAACATCATTGTATATCATTCAAAAATTCATCATTGAATAGCTTAGACAAATTATCATTCATGAAAAATGTTAGACATAGGCATCCTAACATTAACAAGCATGTAATAGAGCATTCATGATTGAGATTTCATGGAAATTAGCTTTTTTCAAGCAAAATTGGCATTCGAGCATTCTAACGACCTCTAAATTTGTTTAGAGTACTAACCTTGTGCTCAAATCGAGCGAAACCATCAATAACGTGTGATTAGAGGTTGTATCAATCCCCTTTGAATGCAAATCCTCCTTCTCCTCTTTTTGCTTCTCTCTCTCTCTTCTCTTTCTCTCTTTTCTTCTTCTCTTTTCTTTCTTTTCTCTTTTCTTCTCTCTTTCTTTCTCCTCTCTCACATTTTCTCTCACTCACTCACGTTCTCCTCTCCCTCACTCATGTTCTCCTCTCTCTATGGTCTAGAAAAAGAGAACCTCCTCTCTCTTCTCTTGCCTATTTATACTTTTTCTCTTCTCTTCTAGAAGATCCTTCTTTCCTTTCTTCTTTTTCTAGAAAATATTTTTTTCTTCCTTTTATTCTTCTTTCCTTTCTTCTCTTCCTTCCCTTTTCTCTTCTCCCTCTCTATTCCACACGTTTTCTTTCTCTCCCTCTTCTAGAAAATCCTCTCCTCCTATTTTCTTCTTCTCTCTTCCTTCATTTTCTTCTTTTTCTTCTAGAAAATCCTTTCTTTCCATTTTTTTTTTCTTTCCTTTCTTTTCTTCCTTCCCACGTTTTTTCTTCTTCCTTTCTTTCCTTTTTCTCCTTCTTCTTCTACAAAATCCCTTCTCTCTTTCATTCTTCTAGAAAATTCCTTCTCTCTTTCCTTTCTTTCTTCTTTCCTTTTCTTCTTCCTTCTTTTCCTTCCTTTTTTTCTTTCTCGCTCTCTTTTCATGTTTTCTTTCCTAGAAAACATTTCTTTTTTTTTTTCTTTTTTTCTTTTTCTCTTTTTTTTTTCTTTTTTTCTTTCCTTCCTCTTTCCTTCCTTTTCTTTTTTTTCTTTCTCCCTCTCTCTTTCACGTTTTCTTTCTAGAAAACGTGAAGGGGATCTTTTCTTTTTTCTTTTTTTTTCTTTTTTTATTTTATTTCTCTCTCTTTCCTTCTTTTTTCTCCCATTCTCTTTCCTATGGCCTCTCTTTCCTCTCTCTTTCCACGGCCTCACTTTCCTCTCTCTTTCCTATAATATATATGTATACATATTATATAAATGTATTAATACATATAATATATTATAATATTATATATATATATATATATATATATATATATATATATATATATATATATTATATACAATAATATATTATACATTATACACATAAAAGAAATGCATGCATATGGACTGACATAACTTGGTCTGGATTGGTCTGGACTGGGCCGGGCTAAGTTAGACTAAGCTGGATTAAACTGGTTTGGATTAAGGTTGACATTTCATAGTCCATTTTTGTTGCCCTTCCATATGGAATTTTTTGATAGCATCTATTCCAAATTTTTTGAGTTCACTTTGTAGAACATTTAAAATGAGGAATATTGGAACTTGAAATCTCATTTGGAAATGAAATGGCCAACTTATGAATTTCTGAAGTTTAAGCAGGCCAATTATTAATAATTTGACTGACCATTCTGCATGGGATCCTTTGGAGACTTCTACTCGAGATTTTTTTACATCCACTTTGTAGAACATTACAAATGAAGAATAATGGTCTTGGAATTATCTGAATCCGATGTAGAACGACAAAGATATGAAGCTTTGAAGTTCTAACAATAATTTTGCATGAAAGCTTGCATGGGGCCCACTGGTGACTTCTACCTTTGATTTTTCATGTCCACTTTGAAGAGGACTGAAAATAAGGAATATTGGCCTTTGAATCATCTGATTCCGATATCAGATGACCAAGATATGATGTCTTGAAGTTTGAATGATAATGCATGTGTGATATGATAATTACGTAAATGCCCTTGCACTTTCAAACTGCGATATCTTCCATGTTTGAAGTCAGAATTTGATGATTCCGGTCTCATTTCAAAGATAATTTCATAACCTATTCATCCAAGTAGATAATAGTCCATGATCCTACTGTGGGGTTCAGTAGAGAATCATAAATCTTTGGGTTAAAGGTCAGAAACCTGCCATATTGGTTCACTTATGCAGAGGATGGAAAAAATGGGGTGCATACACAATCCGATGAATTTTCTAGAGTTCTACATCAAGCCCTTGTTTCACATCTTTGGCATGACTCTCGTGACTATGCTATTTTGAACAATGGTCATAATAATTCTGACCGGAACTCACATCAAACGTTCATTAGTTCAAATGGTATCCAAAGGTGTCAATGGTCCATCTTTGATAAGCCAAAGTTGCATCTCCTAGTGGAGATCAAGCCATTCTATATGAACAACCAAACACTCTCCCAAATGGCTGACCCATTTGTACCAGTTTCATGTTAGCCTTTCCAAGCCATTTATTTCCCTTACACTATCAATTGGCTTAAAAATTTAGGCTTGGACATGGTAGTATAGTATCTGTGCAAGCACGTACATTAGTAGAAGTGTGATCAGAGCGAGTCTAAGTAGTTATAGCCTAAGAAAACCTGTTTGACACATTAATGATCCATGTTGCTGTAGATTTGTACCTTCCAGGTTATCCTCCGTGATGTGCTAAAAGCTAGCCCATACTCAAGCAGTTTGTAGATGAAGATAGGACACTACGAGATAAAAAGAAAAAAGAAAAAAAAAGGAGAGAGAGAGAGAGCATTGAATCCCAAACTATGTTTTCGAACCTGATTCCTAGGAGACAAAGGTCTCGAGGGATATGTTGGCAATTTGGGGATATACCCCAAATTTGGTCCATCACGATGACCCCAACCGGTCCAGTTCACTTTAGTACTCACAATCTATTTACCTTAAAAGTGCAAGTATAGTATAGGTCACAAAGGTGCAAAACAGTTATGGTATAAGTTATACAGTTATACTTACAGCTTCAATTTGGGAAAGCAATGGCAGTTGAACTCCGATCAAGTCCAAAACTGAGCAAAAATGGGTCGCTTTCTTTTCATTGGCTACAATTGATTCAATCTCAGCTAAAGAGGGGCATCTGTAAGCACCCCATTTTGCCTTCCCCAGTCAAAACTAGTTTAGCTTGATCCAACTTAATCCATAGTGGCCTAGAACGGTTTAGACTAGACCAACACAATCCGAACCAGACTAGTTTGTATGTATTATATGTATTATGTGTATTATATACTTATATATTATATTATATGCATAGCATGTATATTATCAGTTATATATTATAGTATATGTGTATACATTGAGAGTGAGGAAGAAATTCGGAAAGAAAGAGGGAATCCGTGAGAGAATGGGAGAGTTGGAGATAGAGTAAGAGAGAGTAAGAGAGATGATAAGAAATCATGAGAGGGATCGAAATAGAGAGGGGAGAGAGATACATGGGAGAGTACGAGAGAGAGAGATAAATGAATAACCAAGAGAGAATATAGGAGAGAGAGAGAGAGAGAGAGAGGGAGTAAGAAACCTAAAAGAGAGGAAGAGAGTTAGAGAGATTGGGGGAGAGAGACAAGTGAGAGAGAAAGAGATAGATAGAGTAGGAGAGTAGATATCGAAAAGAGAGATAGATAAGGGAGAGAGAGAGAGAGAGAGAGAGAGAGAGAGAGAGAGAGAGAGAGAGAGAGAGAGAGTCTTGAGGTAGAGCGGGAGATAAGGGAGAGTATGAGAGAGTGAGAGAAAAAATAGGGGAGAGAGGAATTCACCAGAGAAAAGAAAAAAAAAAGAGAATGTGGGGCTTTAAAAGGGAAAAGAAGAAAGAAATGAGAGAGGAAGATGCCGAGAGGAAGAAAGAAAGGAAGAGATAGTAAGAAAGAGAGATTAAGAGAGAGGAAGAAAGAGAAAAAAAAAGAGAAAGTGAGAAGAGAGGCTAAGGGTTCTTGAGTGAGAAGAAGAAGAGGGAAGAAAAGAAGAATAAAAAGGAAAGACAAAAGAAAAAAAAGAAACTTCAGGGGAGGTACATGAAAAAGAACGAGAAAGAAAAGAACAAGAAGAAGAAGAAGAAGAAGCTCACCTTCACACGTGGACCATCCCCATGTGTTGGCAATGGCTCCACCCTACATTCGTAAACAAGGTAGATGCTCTTGAACCCCATTAATTTCCCACACTTTATGTTTAATGTTGAAATAGATTGAATATAGGCAAATATCGATGAAATGTGAACATGATGCAGTGTTTTGGGTTTTCTCTGCAATATGTATGCCAATGTTATATTTTTTTTATTTATTCCATAATGCATGATGTTTCAATTATCTAAGTATGAGCCCTATGCATGATATTACCCCCCAAAAAAAAGAAGGCCCTATACATGATGATATGCCCATTTGAAATATTTTTCTAAGTCGAATTTTGGGTCTGGAAATTCCAGATCTAGAATCCGAACTTGACATCCATATCACATGTGATTTTTTTTTTAGCCCAAAAATTTATGAGAGCTTCTTGAAATGTTAGGAAGATTCCCTAAGAAGATCTAGTCTATTTGAGTTAGGGAAGACCCCCTAAAAAATTCCCCATTTTGCTGCAGGCCTCCTCGGGTACAATGCAAAACACCTCTCTTGTGAGCTATAGAAAAAGTTCTTCCTGCCATAATTTAGGATTTGTAAAAACATAAAAGTTTTGGCCAAGGAAGTTATCTAAATTCTCCAATGGATCTCATATTTGTTTAATTTGTTTTCAATTTGATATGAATTTTTTTAGTGCATATTGGTCTATTTTATAAATCAATTATGGGTAGTGTAGATGCATGATTGTATTCCTAATTTGAACTATGTTAGGCTTTGAATTTGAATGCTGTCTTGTTTAGCTATACAAGTTAGATAAGTGTGCAAACTAATGGATTAGGTTTTCGTTGTGTTTGTGATTTATGATTGAATTTATGGTACGACTGATCTGAATCTAGAACAAATTTGGATCAGTACAGCAGCCTGACTTTAGGAGGTATTTTTATCTAAGTTAGAGTCATACTCTGCTTTCGGGTATTAGAGATGGATTTCTAGCTCTTTCAGATACCTATTTGTGCATATATTTGTCGAATTTAGGTCACCCCTAGATCCTATTAACAATAGTGGAAGGAATTTGGGATACACCCCAAATCTGACAATAATGGTAGGAGTTTAGGTCTTATCCCTAGATCCTATTGACAATAATGGAAGGAGTTTGGGATACACCCCAAACTCGACAACAATGGTAAGAGTTTAGGTCTCATCCTTAGATCCTATGGACAACAATGGAAGGAGTTTGGCACACATTCCAAATTCAACAATAATGGTAGGAGTTTAGGTCACATCTTTATATCCTATTGACAATAATGGAAGGAGTTTAGGACACACCCCAAATCTGACCCTCACAACAGCTTTTGAACTACGTTGTACTTGATTTTTAGGAACTTTGGAATATGTAGGAAATTTGGGAGAGTTACCAAATTCGATACTATAGCCACACAGACCATCAGATTGAATCTAAACCATCCATTAGGCATAGACTTTAACTTAAACAAAGAATCTAATTAAAGCACATGCATAAGTCACATCCATATTCTTTAATCACACAAAGCCCTTTCAGGCTACTTTGGACCTAATTCTCAAGAGACAAAGTCTCAAAGGATCCAACAATTTAGGAACATTTTCAAATTTGGTCCAAGATCGAACCATCATTTGGTCCGATTCAATGTATAGTACTCTGTTCGAGTATTTGCATCAAAACATATTTGGTTGAACCCTAGGTTAAAATAACTCAGCAACTTAGTTTAGGACATCCCCTAGGAACCCTAGTCATCCAATTGACCAAGAACAATCAAAATTAGAGTCTAAGGAAAGTATAAGAGGCCGATCTTGATAGGACTATTTGGCTGCCTTACACCTTCCCAAAACTGTACCCTAAATACTTACCCAATTTATGCAGACCAATGAACCGATCTAATGGCTTAGAGTCAATAGAAGTCTTACCTTATTGTGATTACTACATTTTTAGAAGTCTTAAACCTTAATCTAGGTGACGACTCCAAATTGATTTCTTTGATATCCCAAAGAGGAGGGCGACTTTCCTCTCATTGTCCTTACACATAACTGGCACACCCCAAGGGGAGATATTAGGTTTAATAAATCCCTTGGCCAACTGCTCTTGGAGTTGTACTTTCAATTCCTTCAACTCAGAGGGTGTTGTTCTATACGGGGCCTTAAAAATAAGAGCTGATCTTGAAACTAGATCGAATACAAACTCAGTTTCATGACGAGGCGATAAACCAAGTAAATCTTCAGGAAATACATCAGAGAATTCATCCACTACATCAATCTAGTCAATTGATGGTATTTCAGTCGTAGTATCAACAACAGATGCTAAATAGTCAATGCATCCTTGGTGTAATAATTTACATGCTTGCATTGCAGATATAAACAGCTTCTTACCCTTCTCTAAACTAGAATACTTTTTCATATCTTGGCTGGAAAAGAATCTTTCCTTCAGCAAAAAGTACACTCGCTCAGTGGGTGGTGAGTCAATCCATGCCTAAAATAACATCAAAATCTGATATGTCCAGTTTAATCAAGTTAACACTTAGATTCTGATCATTTAGTTGTACTTGACATGGACCATAGTATTCTATCAGCACTACTTCCAGTCCTAAAGAAGTATGAACAACTAGACCAGATCTAACTGATGATTTGACAAAACTATGAACTGTTTTCATATTTTGTCACATTACACAAGAATGACCATAAGTAGGTCTTTCGAAACTCAAATCAAGCTCAACTTTTTTTCATAGAAAGATGACTTAATATATTATATTTCATATGAAGGATTTGAGTCCCAACAGAAAACAAGACCCTAAGACTGAACATGTGCACTGATCAAATCTGTTCCAAATTTTTGACCAATTGCACCATAAATTCCAAATAAAATTATATTATTAATGAAAATTAAATACAGACATATGTCTATGTATATAACTGTCTGATCTAAAATTTCATTAAGAAAAAAAAGTTAAAATAGTAGATTTTCTTTGTGAAAAATGACTCTTTCCAATCATGCAAATCAGTACATCATGACAGATTCAAAATTAGAGCACTATGCACTTAAAAATTGATATCAATTCAAAAAAACAAATTGAAAAAATATGAAACCAGTGCTATGTTTTAGAAGACTTTCATGTCTAAAAAGTTCATATTAAGTGGAGTTTCTGATTATGGCCATAAGACCTTTTTCTAGAGACTTTCTGATGGAGGATTGCATTACATTCGAGAAAAACAGCAATGTCAAAGACATTTTTTGATATATTTTCCCAATTCCAAATAGAACGAACTTTTTAGTGTAGTCTTCTAACATATCAGAGAGACTCCCATAAAAATGTGGGCTTCAAAATCTTAAAAACAATATATGTGAAGTACGTCCTAAGTTTGAATCCTAAATCTAGAATTTTCATATCAGAAAACCACTTTATGAAATTTGCAAAAAACATCAAACATCATTGTTTATCATTCAAAAATTCATCATTGAATAGCTTAGACAAATTATCATTCATGAAAAATGTTAGACATAGGCATCCTAACATTAACAAGCATGTAATAGAGCATTCATGACTGATATTTCATGGAAATTAGTTTTTTTCAAGCAAAATAGGCATTCGAGCATTCTAACGTCCTCTAAATTTGTTTAGAGTACTAACCTTGTGCTCAAATCGAGTGAAACAGTCGATAAAGGGTGATTAGAGGTTGTATCATCCCCCTTTGAATGCGAATCCTCCTCCTCTCTTCTGCTTCTCTCTCTCTATTCTCTTTCTCTCTTTTCTTCTTCTCTTTTCTTTCTTTTCTCTTTTCTTCTCTCTTTCTTTCTCCTCTCTCACATTTTCTCTCACTTACTCACGTTCTCCTCTCCCTCACTCATGTTCTCCTCTCTCTATGGTCTAGAAAAAGAGAGCCTCCTCTCTCTTCTCTTGCCTATTTATACTTTTTCTCTCCTCTTCTAAAAGATCCTTCTTTCTTTTCTTCTTTTTCTAGAAAATCTTTTTTTCTTCCTTTTTTTCTTCTTTCCTTTCTTCTCTTCCTTCCCTTTTCTCTTCTCCCTCTCTATTCCATACGTTTTCTTTCTCTCCCTCTTCTAGAAAATCCTCTCCTCCTCTTTTCTTCTTCTCTCTTCCTTCTTTTTCTTCTTTTTCTTCTAGAAAATCCTTTCTTTCCATTTTTTCTTCTTTCTTTCTTTTCTTCCTTCCCACATTTTTTCTTCATCCTTTCTTTACTTTTTTCTCCTTCCTTTCTTTACCTTTTTCTCCTTCTTCTTCTACAAAATCCCTTCTCTCTTTCCTTTCTCTCTTTCCTTCTTCTAAAAATTCTTTCTCTCTTTCCTTTCTTTCTGCTTTTCTTTTCTTCTTCCTTCTTTTTCTTCCTTTTTTTCTTTCTCCCTCTCTTTTCATGTTTTCTAAATTTCTTTTTTTCTTTTTTTTCTTTCCTTCCTCTTTCCTTCTTTTTTTTTCCTTTCTCCCTCTCTCTTTCACGTTTTCTTTCTAGAAAACGTAAAGGGGATCTTTTCTTTTTTCTTTTTTTCTTTTTTTATTTTATTTCTCTCTCTTTCCTTTTTTCTTTCTCCCATTCTCTTTCCTATGGCCTCTCTTTCCTCTCTCTTTCCACGGCCTCACTTTCCTCTCTTTTTCCTATAATATATATGTATACATATTATATAAATGTATTAATACATATAATATATTATAATATTATATATATATATATATATATATATATATTATATATAATAATATATTATACATTATACACATATAAAAGAAATGCATGCATATGGACTGACATAACTTGGTTTGGATTGGTCTGGACTGGGCCGGGCTAAGTTAGACTAAGCTGGATTAAACTGGTTTGGACTAAGGTTGACATTTCATAGTCCATTTCTGTCACCCTTCCATATGGAATTTTTCGATAGCATCTATTCTAATTTTTTGCGTTCACTTTGTAGAACATTAAAAATGAGAAATATTGGAACTTGAAATCTCATTTGGAAATGAAATGGCCAACTTATGAATTTCTGAAGTTTAAGCAGGCCAATTATTGATAATTTGGCTGACCATTCTGCATGGGATCCTTCGGAGACTTCTACTCGAGATTTTTTTACATCCACTTTGTAGAACATTACAAATGAAGAATAATGGCCTTGGAATTATCTGAATCCGATGTAGAACGACAAAGATATGAAGCTTTGAAGTTCTAACAATAATTTTGCATGAAAGCTTGCATGGACCCACTGGTGACTTCTACCTGGGATTTTTCATGTCCACTTTGAAGATGACTGAAAATAAGGAATATTGGCCTTTGAATCATCTGATTTCGATATCAGATGACCAAGATATGATGTCTTGAAGTTTGAATGATAATGCATTCATGATACGATAATTACGTAAATGCCCTTGCACTTTCAAACTGCGATATCTTCCATATTTGAAGTCAGAATTTGATGATTCTGGTCTCATTTTGAAGATAATTTCACAACCTATTCATCCAAGTAGATAATAGTCCATGATCCTACTGTGGGGTTCAGTAGAGAATCATAAATCTTTGGGTTAAAGGTCAGAAACCTGCCATATTGGTTCACTTATGCAGAGGGTGGAAGAAATGGGGTGCTTACACAATCCGACGAATTTTCTAGAGTTCCACATCAAGCCCTTGTTTCACATCTTTGGCATGACTCTCGTGACTATGCTATTCTGAACAATGGTCATAATGATTCTGACCGGAACTCACATCAAACGTTCATCAGTTCAAATGGTATCCAAAGGTTTCAATGGTCCATCTTTGATAAGCCAAAGTTGCATCTCTTAGTGGAGATCAAACCATTCTATATGAACAACCAAACACTCTCCCAAATGGCTGACCCATTTGTACCAGTTTCATGTCAGTCTTTCCAAGCCATTTATTTCCCTCACACTATCAATTGGCTTAAAATTTTTGGCTTGGACATGGTAGTATAGTATCTGTGCAAGTACGTACATTAGTAGAAGTGTGATCAGAGTGAGTCTAAGTAGTTATAGCCTAAGAAAACCCGTTTGACACATTAATGATCCATGTTGTTGTAGATTTGTACCTTCCAGGTTATCCTCCGTGATGTGCTAAAAGCTAGCCCATACTCAAGCAGTTTGTAGATGAAGATAGGACACTACGAGATAAAAAGAAAAAAGAAAAAAAAAGGAGAGAGAGAGAGCATAGAATCCCAAACTATGTTTTTGGACCTGATTCCTAGGAGACAAAGGTCTCGAGGGATATGTTGGCAATTTGGGGATATACCCCAAATTTGGTCCATCACGATGACCCCAACCGGTCCAGTTCATTTTAGTACTCACAATCTATTTACCTTAAAAGTGCAAGTATAGTATAGGTCACAAAGGTGCAAAACAGTTATAGTATAAGTTATACAGTTATACTTACAGCTTCAATTTGGGAAAGCAATGGCAGTTGAACTCCGATCAAGTCCAAAACTGAGCAAAAATGGGTCGCTTTCTTTTCATTGGCTACAATTGATTCAATCTCAGCCAAAGAGGGGTATCTGTAAGCACTCCATTTTGCCATCCCCAATCAAAACTAGTTCAGCTTGATCCAACTTAATCCATAGTGGCCTAGACCGGTTTAGACTAGACCAGCACAATCCGAACCAGACTAGTTCGTATGTATTATATGTATTATGTGTATTATATACTTATATATTATATTATATGCATAGCATGTATATTATCAGTTATATATTATAGTATATGCATATACATCGAGAGTGAGGAAGAAATAGGGAAAGAAAGAGGGAAGCCATGATAGAATGGGAGAATAGGAGATAGAGTAAGAGAGAGTAAGAGAGATGATAAGAAATCATGAGAGGGATCGAAATAGAGAGGGGAGAGAGATACATGGGAGAGTATGAGAGAGAGATAAATGAATAACCAAGAGAGAATATAGGAGAAAGAGAGAGAGAGAGTAAGAAACCTAAAAGAGAGGGAGAGAGTTAGAGAGATTGGGGGAGAGAGACAAGTGAGAGAGAAAGAGATAGATAGAGTAGGAGAGTAGATATCAAAAAGAGAGAGAGATAAGGGAGAGAGAGAGAGAGAGAGTCTGTGAGGTAGAGCGGGAGATAAGGGAGAGTATGAGAGAGTGAGAGAAAAAATAGGGGAGAGAGGAATTCACAAGAAAAAAGAAAAAAAGAAAAGAAAATGTGGGGCTTTAAAAGGGAAAAGAAGAAAGAAATGAGAGAGGAAGATGCCGAGAGGAAGAAAGAAAGGAAGAGATAGTAAGAAAGAGAGATTAAGAGAGAGGAAGAAAGAGAGAAAAAAAGAGAAAGTGAGAAGAGAGGCTAAGGGTTCTTGAGTGAGAAGAAGAAGAAAAAGGACAGACAAAAGAAAAAAAAAAAAGAAACTGCAGGGGAGGTACATGAAAAAGAAGGAGAAAGAAAAGAAGAAGAAGAAGAAGAAGCTCACCTTCACACGTGGACCATCCCCATGTGTCGGCAATGGCTTCACCCTACATTCGTAAACAAGGTAGATGCTCTTGAACCCCATTAATATCCCACACTTTATGTTTAATGTTGAAATAGATTGAATATAGGCAAATATCGATGAAATGTGAACATGATGCAGTGTTTTGGGTTTTCTCTGCAATATGTATGCCAATGTTATATTTTTTTATTTATTTATTCCATAATGCATGATGTTTCAATTATCTAAGTATGAGCCCTATGCATGATATTACCCCCCAAAAAAAAGAAGGCCCTATACATGATGATATGCCCATTTGAAATATTTCTCTAAGTCGAATTTTGGGTCTGGAAATTCCAGATCTAGAATCCGAACTTGACATCCATATCACATGTGATTTTTTTTTTGAGCCCAAAAATTTATGAGAGCTTCTTGAAATGTTAGGAAGATTCCCTAAGAAGATTTAGTCTATTTGAGTTAGGGAAGACCCCCTAAAAAATTCCCCATTTTGCTGCAGGCCTCCTCGGGTACAGTGCAAAACACCTCTCTTGTGAGCTATAGAAAATGTTCTTCCTGCCATAATTTAGGATTTGTAAAAACATAAAAGTTTTGGCCAAGGAAGTTATCTAAATTATCCAATGGATCTCATATTTGTTTAATTTGTTTTCGATTTGATATGAATTTTTTTAGTGCATATTGGTCTATTTTATATATCAATTATGGGTAGTGTAGATGCATGATTGTATTCCTAATTTGAACTATGTTAGGGTTTGAATTTGAATGCTGTCTTGTTTAGCTATACAAGTTAGATAAGTGTGCAAACTAATGGATTAGGTTTTCGTTGTGTTTGTGATTTATGATGGAATTTATGGTACGACTGATCTGAATCTAGAACAGATTTGGATCAGTACAACAACCTGACTTTAGGAGGTATTTTTATCTAAGTTAGAGTCATACTCTGCTTTCGGGTATTATAGATGGATTCTAGCTCTTTCAAATACCTATTTGTGCATATATTTGTCGAATTTAGGTCACCCCTAGATCCTATTAACAATAGTGGAAGGAATTTGGGACACACCCCAAATCTGACAATAATGGTAGGAGTTTAGGTCTTATCCCTAGATTCTATTGACAATAATGGAAGGAGTTTGGGATACATCCCAAACTCGACAACAATGGTAAGAGTTTAGGTCTCATCCTTAGATCCTATAGACAACAATGGAAGGAGTTTGGCACACACCCCAAATTCAACAATAATGGTAGGAGTTTAGGTCACATCTTTAGATCCTATTGACAATAATGGAAGGAGTTTAGGACACACCCCAAATCTGACCCTCACAACAGCTTTTGAACTACGTTGTACTTGATTTTTAGGACCTTTGGAATATGTAAGCAATTTGACAGAGTTACCAAATACGATACTATAGCCACACAGACCATCAGATTGAATCTAAACCATCCATTAAGCATAGACTTTAACTTAAACAAAGAATCTAGTTAAAGCACATGCATAAGTCACATCCATATTTTGTAATCACACAAAGCCCTTTCAGGCTACATTTTTGGACCTGATTCTCAAGAGACAAAGTCTCAAAGGATCCAACAATTTAGGAACATTTTCAAATTTGGTCCAAGATCGAACCATCATTTGGTCTGATTCACTGTATAGTACTCTGTTCGAGTATTTGCTTCAAAGCATATTTGGTTGAACCCTAGGTTAAAATAACTCAGCAACTTAGTTTAGGACATCCCCTATGAACCCTAGTCATCCAATTAACCAAGAACAATCAAAATTAGAGTCTAAGGAAAGTATAAGAGGCCGATCTTGATAGGACTATTTGGGTGCCTCACACCATCCCAAAACTGTACCCTGAATACTTACCCAATTTATGCAGACCAATGAACCGATCTAATGGCTTAGAATCAATAGAAGTCTTACCTTATGGTGATACTACATTTTTAGAAATCTTAAACCTTAATCTATGTGACGACTCTAAATAAATTTCTTTGATATCCCAAAGAGGAGGGCGACTTTCCTCTCATTGTCCTTACACAGAACTGGCACACCCCAAGGGGAGATACTAGGTTTAATAAATCCCTTGTCCAACTGCTCTTGGAGTTGTACTTTCAATTCCTTCAACTCAGAGGGTGCTGTTCTATACGGGGCCTTAAAAATAAGAGCTGATCTTGAAACTAGATCGAATACGAACTCAGTTTCATGATGAGGCGATAAACCAAGTAAATCTTCAGGAAATACATTAGAGAATTCATTCACTACATCAATCTAGTCAATTGATGGTATCAACCACAGATGCTAAATAGTCAATGCATCCTTGGTGTAATAATTTACATGCTTGCATTGCAGATATAAACAGCTTCTTACCCTTCTCTAAACTAGAATACTTTTTCATATCTTGGCTGGAAAAGAATCTTTCCTTCAGCAAAAAGTACACTCGCTTAGTGGGTGGTGAGTCAATTCATGCCTAAAATAACATCAAAATCTGATATGTCCAGTTTAATCAAGTTAACCCTTAGATTCTGATCATCTAGTTGTACTTGACATGGACCATAGTATTCTATCAGCACTACTTCCAGTCCTAAAGGAGTATGAACAACTAGACCAGATACTAACTGCTTGGCAGGTATAGATAGCTCTCAGCGAATGCAAGGGATATAAATAAATGAGTGGCTCCAGACTCAAATAAAATACGAGTCGGATGTTCGGATATACTAAGAGTGCCTATCACTACATTAGAGATTCTCTTTGCATCTTCAGTTGTCATTGCAAACACCTGACCCTATTGAGCATTCACAAGCTTAGGGCAATTAGACCTGATATAACTAATTTACTGACCATGTAGGAGTGTTCTTTGCAGAAGACTTGGTAGTGGCAGCACTCTTGTTCTTAAACTTGCTTTGAAAATGGTTTCTTAGAGATCTTCTTGTCAGTTGTAGTAGAAAATCTTTTACCAAAACCATTCTTGGCCTGATAACTATCTCTAAGGGCATCTTCAATGACCTTGGCAATTTGAAACAAGGATCGTAATTTCGGTTTCGTGCTTGGTTTCGGCCAGGCCAAAAATCAAAATTTCGGTGGTTTGGCCAAAATTTTGGGGAAACCTTGAAAAAAAACATAATTTTGGATGTGGTTTCGGTGGCCAAAAAACATGCTTTTTAAGGTCAATTTTTTATGTAATGCTATTTTTACCTTTGTAACATATTTACTCAATCATTTGCACAAAAACAACATTATATAACTAAACTCTTATAAACAATATACGATCCTTGTATAGAAGACGAGAAGAAGGAATTGAGATGTTGCATGATGTTTCTCTATATATAACTAAACTCTTATTAACAAAAATTCAAAATAGAGTCCAAGTATAACTCAAACTCTGAAACAAGTGCTACGCAGAAAGTGTTTCTCACTAATCACTAGGCTTGGATAGAGAATAGCTTGGGATATTTCATGGACTTATCCAAGGTGTGGCAACAGGTGGCCTGGCCCATCTATAGGTGATCTTGGTCCTAGGAATTGAAGAATATACCCAACCAGGCCCAACTCCTGTGCAAGCCTGAAGCATAAGGGCCATGCCTGAGCTTCAAATTTGAAGCATGAAACTAGCCCAACATCAATATATTGGCTTCAATTGCGAATTCTGAAGGGGTAACTCACTATGAAGTACTGACATTTTATAAAAAAGTACAAACTCTATCTACTGTTACTGATAACTTGCAAAGCAGTCCAAAGAGCTCAAGAGTCAAGATAGACAAGATAACTTGCAAAGCACATAACAAAGTACAAAGAGTCAAAAGACACATATAATTAGAAACAAAAAAGTATATAAAATATAATAACATGAGACGTGTTAGTTTAACTGTCAAACAGAGTAACAATTACGAATCCTGCAAAACTGGTATTTTCATATGGCTAGAATCAACAAATCAGGCCAAAATTAGGCCAAAACCAGCAATTTAAAGCAATATTTTGGTCTGCAATCTGCAACGCAGACCGAAATATGGTACAAACTGTACCACCTACCAGTTTTTTTTTTGGTTTTGCTAAAAATCGACACATTTCGATCAAAATCTGAAATTTTGACCAAAACTCTGATCTATGGTTTGAACACACTCAGCATAGCTAGTATGTCCACCAGTTTCCACTATAGCTTAAATTACACCTCTAAGTCCTTTGAAGAATTTCCTAGCTTTAGGTTCTTCAGTACGCATGCAGGCAGGGGAAAAATAAATGAGTGACTCAAATTCGATAGTGACTCAGATACTCAATCTCTTTCTTGTCTCGGAAGCTCCTTGAGAAGTAATTATTGAAAAAAGCTTCTTTGAACATTCCTCTGGTCACAATGGGATTCAAAGATGTGAGCATTTGATTAGATTTCCACCAAGTATGAGGTTTACCTTCCATCATATGGCATACACATGGAATTCATTGTTCATCTATCAAGAGCACCATTTTAAAACATGTCTCGATAGACTGCATCCAGACCGCATGCTGTAGTGGGTTATCACCCACTCTTATGAATTTCAGTGGCTTTATCTTCTGAAACCTTTCCAACAGTCCAGAGCATTCAGCTTGAGCGGATTCAGTCGAGAATGGGGCAGTAGGCTTTCTTATATTGACATTGTAAATTGACTATGGCAACTCAGTAGGATGAGCAGTTGCGATGCTTGGCATAGTTGCATTTAATACAAGAGGTACTGGCACAGCAGTGGCTGCTAGAGTAGAAGGAACACCGGTTGGCACAAGGGTTTGTTGCAAAATCATGATGAGTTTATTCTTAACCTGTTGTTGCTGCTACTACTGTTGTTGTTGTTGTTGTTCCATTGTTTTTGCGAGATTTCCTGTGATGGTTGCTAGGTCAGCAGTAGTCCTCACAAGAGGTGGAGGTGGTGGAACATTATTAGTTGCAGCAAGAGGAACAAGCGTGTTCTCTAGAGAGAGCACCTTGAACACCAAACAGAGGGTTATCTTGATTACGTTGATTGTTATGAGTGTTAGGGGCCATCGAGTATCTCTGCTGTTATTCTTGTATAGCATATAGCGACAGTAAGTACTTGTAACAGTTCAAAACAATCCATAATATATGGTTCCAGTAATAATATTTCTTAAAATCACTTAATAATCATGCTAGAACACTTACAGAAGGGTTTCCTAATGAAAAATTCTAAAAATAAGACGAACAAGGCTTTCTGTTAGTGGGCGGTCAATCATGATGGTCAATCAGATCTAGCAGTCGATCAGATCGATTTCATCAACCAATGGACCCGAAACGTGTTTATAAAGGGGTCGCGAGTTCACTTTTCCCTCTCATTTTCATTTTGAACAGAAGAGAAGAAGGGGAGAAGGGTTGGTGACTCTTTCCAAACCACTTCATATCTCAAACTCTCACATTTCCAACACATTTCATTGCTCTAGCAATAATTAAGGTATGCACATTGATCACTTTTATCGTTTCTCCCATTTCGATTAGCTAAATCCTAAAAATTCATTTTGTTTCTTATTTACTCTATTAAATTTGCTATAAATTGTTGCATATCACTTTTAGAGTTGTTGGGACAGTTTTAACTGATTAAATATGACTATTTTCTCATATTTGATAACCTCGAGTTTTCCCATATTGGCTTTTCCCAAAAATAATCAAAATTGCTTCTAATAATTAATTTATCGGTTTTCAATGCTTTTAATCATAAAACATAACTTCTATGACATGATTAGAACGTTTTTAGCCATTTAAAATCTCATTTTCGTGTTTTGGTATTTATTCCATATTTTTTATGTTGACTATTTAATGTATTTTTCATCAAAAATTCTATGAAACTTCCTATACGTGGTTTATCATTAACTTCAACTGTGTATTTCTTCTTATAAATAATTTTTACTTCTTCTAACACTTGCTCACTTAGAATTCTTCACACAATTTCCTTTCTTGTGTGTCTTATAGCAATATGGTTAGATTACAGGCATTTGACAAGTTTTGATTCCATTTTTTAGCAGACTAAGATGCTTGGCCTAGATTTGAGTGTGTACCGATCGTAGATTTATCATCTTCGACCAATTACAGTGCTTTACCATCGGTGAGGCATTTACTGCTTTAGGTTGGGTACCAGTGTAAGACCTGTATCGAACTAACTGGTCTTACCACCTTGTATCAAGTCTACCTATCATGGTCGAGCCAAGTGGACCAAGTGCGTGAAGAAACCACAAGACCAGGTATGAACTCAATAAAAAAACAGTCAATTATGAGTGTGTGGTCGCATACCTAAACAGGTGTGACCGGCCACACCTCTAAATAGTCAAACCACATGAATTTTGGTCGTGTGGTCGGACATTTTAGAAGGTGTGGTCGACGGATTCTGCGACCCCACCTCCGACCCCACAGAACCCAGTCATAACCGAAAATTAGGAAACCTTCCTAATTCGAAAGGGGGTCTTTCCTAAACTCATTGGGGCATATTATGGAGGGTTTTTCTTTATAAATAGGACGTCCCTTAACCTCTTTCACTCCTTTTAGAACTGTAATTGAAAGTGAGAGAAAGAGAAGAGAAGAAAGAGAAGGAGAATTGAAGAGGAAGACTAAGGAGGAGGAAAATTCAGAGAAAACTCTAAATCTTCAGCAAGCTTAAGGTATGAACATATTTTCCATGATAAATTGAGAGCCTAGAATAGTTCATGAAGAAGATAGGATTTAGGAGAAACCCAAAACCATCCATCCATGGACAAATTTCAAGAGAATCCATGGAAGAAATTATGTGGACAATGGACGGTGTATAAAATAATAGTTTTGAGCCATAAAACAATCATAGGAAGGACCATAATGATAAGTCAAAGGATTCAAACATGAAGGAATATAATTAAGAGTGAAAGGTCGACCATAACACGTATGGTCGCATGATGTTCGACCCCACATGACACACATGTCCGACCACATGCCCTCGGGAAGTTTCCAGGGAGGGTGTGGTCTCACATGTGGTCGGAGTATGTCTGACCCCACCCTGCGACCCCACGCCCTGTGGTCACAGAAACTGAGACCACAGGTGCTGCCCCACCTGCAACCCCTCAGTTTCTGTTAGTTTAGACACATGAGAATTAATTCTAATTAAAAATCTATCAACTTGTTAGGTTTCCAAGTGGTTTAAGAGGGAATTACAAAGCTTGAACGAGGATCTACTATCAATCAAAGGTGAGGGAACAAGACCTAAATTAATTGGCTAATAATAAACTATTTTTATTTATTGAGTCCAATGCCATGAATGATTCTATGCTTGTATGCGTGTATTGTGCATTTCGCATGTCATCCAATATCCCTGTTGTTATTGTTCATGCATATTTAATTCAGTTTATTTATAACATGATGATGATGATGATGTTAGGAATAGGCATGTGAATGTATGTGTGTGGTTAATGTACTTGATGCGAGTGGAGCATCAGGGGGAGGACGTGACACTGTGGTTCATTTTGGTCACCAGACTCTAGCTCTATCTCTACTCAAGTTTTGTCTACTAACATCGTCGTATCGCCATTACCTTAGCAGAACTATTACGTCGTAGGGCATTAGGAGAGGTGGTCTCGGACCGTGTAGTCTCTGACTCTGTCGGGGGGCCTTAGCTCTATCTCTATGGACGTATTGAGGGATGCTGGGGTGAGGCCTTAAATACACTGTTTGACATTAGGATTGGTTAGTTGCAAGCCTAGTTTGTAAGCCCTCGTGTTGGTATGAGTAGGGCATCAGGGGAAGTGTGATGCGATGCGCTCCTAAACACTTTAGCTCTATCCCTATTCCATGGTGGGTGCATGTGGGATGAGGATAGTGTTTGATCTATTGGGCGGCTTCACACACTCGTGTATAGAGGTGCGACGGCTACCTTTCCTTTTTATTGCACATTGCAAACTTATGAACCAGACCAAAGATACGAATTGAATGCATACATATGTTTGTTGGATTGTTTTGTTTGCTCACTGAGCCATGATGTGTGCTCACCCTTTCGACGTCGAATATTTTTAGTTGATGATGTAGGTACCACTGTAGAAGACTATATGAATGCTTCGATGTACGGGCATGCTGCAGCGATGGATGCAGAAGTTATAATGGAGTTGCATGATTCATCATGCCAGTGCAACTCTTGCGTCTTCAATTAGTTTTTCTTTGAATTATTCAGACAATTGATTAAATTATTTTATTTTATGTCTTTGTTATTTGAAGATAATTGGATAATTTATTTACTTTATCACCGCTAGACTCTCAGTTCATTTAATATTAAAGACTTCCGCTATTGTTTATTTACTCTGATCATGGTTGTGGATGTGTATGGTTTAAGCAAACGGACACAGCCTATTCGAGATCCTGGTTGAACCGTTGGTTTATTGGTGATTCATCACACGATTCTGAATAGTACAAAATTGGGGTGTGACAACTTGGTATTAGAGCTCTTAGGCCCTGTCTATTAAACCAGTATACTTCCATAAAAAGTTCGTGAACTGAGTTAGGATAAAATTTAAAAGCTGTAATAATAACACACAATAGGAACCTGTATTGTATGAGACAAAAATTAAGAAAGAGAATAATGCACTATTAAAAGGAGAAACAAATTTCATATATACATCGAATAAAAAGCAACAAATATATATATCTAAATCAGAGTACGGTCCACAATCTGGACAGTTACTCTGTAGTACAAGGAAAAAAAAAGAAAATATACATCATGGAGCTGGAGTGCTGGAGGAGGAGGTGCCTCACAATCTCTATCGTAATCCTCAGCATACACTCTAGTAAACCAGGCTACCTGAGTCTGGGTCATCTGGAGACTAGCTGTCAACTCGACCATCCGCTGATCAGATGCACGCTGAGCATCTAGAAGCTCTCCTACTCTCAAATCAGTCACGCGCTGAGCCTCTCTAATTTCACGTAGTAGCCCCATCATATCATCAGATTGTGGGTGTGAAGGACCAACAGAGTGTGAATGAACCCGAGATGGGCCAGCTCCAGTAGAATGTAATGGTGATGGAGGAGGTATGGCACTACATCCATATACATACGATTATCATCCTCAGCATCACCCCCATGGACCCCTGCTATTGCTGGTGCTGCTGCTGTCGCCTCAGCGTCTGATATCTCTACCCGGGTACGAGGACGCACCAGAGCATTCCTCTCATCATCACTGACCTAAGCATCTTGCATACCCATCCTGCAGATGGCCTCCCAATCAAGGTCAGAAGAGAAAGTATCCTCATGAATCCTCTCATCCAATAAGTCGACGTGTAGGCGTGTGAGCAGAGTAGTGATCAGACGTCTGTAGGGCAGGTTGCCTATCTGACCAAGCAGCGTAGCACGGAACATCGTCCTGATGATAATATAAGGAAGGCAGATAGGCTGCCTAGTGCAGATGTAGTACAAGACATACTGGGTCAGTTGAGAAATCCTATCATAATGGCCACTCTGGGGAATCAGGTTGTGCTGAATGATCTTGCAATACACCCGGGGTTTTGGCCGTAAGTTAATCGCCTTCATCTCCCAGCGATCACCTCTAAGAAGTTGACTATCAATCTCAGCACGCATCATCAAGGATAGGAACTGGGGTTCCTTAGGAGCACAGTACACCAAGGGGCCGTCATTTGATATGCCCAGGAGATCAGCCAACTGCTGGCAATTAAATGAAACTTCCACTCCTTTTACATAGCTGGTAATCCTGAGCTCCCTACCCCTCTCTATATCATTGTGATCCCCCACTACCTGGAGGTTGCAATAGAACTGCTTCACCAAAGCAGGATAGGTACAAGCCTAATATGTGATCACGGGAAATCAACCCATGTCACCGATGGCATCCTCTACGTTAAACAAGGCTAGACTAGCCAAGTTTACACAGCAATCCCCTTCCACCTTCTTACGCTCATAATGAGAAGTGGAAACGAATAGGATCATGAGCTCTAGGAACCTTAGTACGAGCCATGCTATCTGCAAAGACATAGAAAAATAAACAAGATATTAGATATGGTGAAAAATTCAAAATTTTGACATCATAACGGTATGATTTGGCCAAAAGCCTCACTTTACGCCGAAACAGCTGGGCAGAAGGACTTACATAGGTTCCAAACCATCCTGCAAAGCTCATACAGTTGGGAATTTAATCTAGAAAGATCGAATTTGAAGAAATTTCAACAAATTGAAAAAATCTCAAAAATTAGGTCAAAAATGAAAATTTTCAAGTTTCTCGATAATTAACCAATGAAACTCAAATATTTTTTAGGGCTTTCGTCCATTGGGTAACCAATAGCAAAAGCCCCCAATAAAAATCAAATTTTTATGGTTAGAAAATTTTTAATTTAAAGAAAACGATATTAATGGAGAAAAACCTAGTTTTGAAAGCTTAAAAAGGAGAAACAGTAGAGAGCATACCTGAAGGAAAGGAACGGAAGTCGTGAATGGAAGAAATAATCACCAAACACTAGGGGTCGATACTGTAGCAACTTAGGGGAAGCGAGTTGAGTTGGAAGAGAGAAGAAAGAGTAGGAAATGAATCCAAAATCAGGTTTAAAAACCTAATTTTGGGTCGTGGGGTCTCAAAATTTGACAAAATGTGTGACCCTACCATCGACCCTAGGCTCTCGGTGATCTGACAGACATCGTGTGGTTGGACCTAATGTCGGACATATACCGACCCTACGATCGACCCTAGGCTCTCGGTGAGCTGACAAGGTTTTTGGGGTTGCATACCCTAGGGTCGAATATAGAGCGACCCTACGATCGACCCTACGATGAAAAATACGGTATTTTGTCTAAATGACTTAGAAATTGGAATTTTACATTGATTAGTTGGATTTTGACTTGGGAACGACTTATATTGATTGCCTCAATGTTCTATGATTATTTTTCAGACAATACCACCTCCAGAACAAGAAATCTCTGGGCAAAGAGTGACCAGAAGAGGCCATAACCCAATTCCACCACAACCACCTGTGGAGGAAACTAGCCATGAAATTCCTGAAGAACAAGAGAATCAGAATATGGCAACACCAGGAGCTAATGGCCAGGCAAATCCTACAAACTTGCCAGCTCCACCTACAGATTTGGCTACAACTGTAATGAACCTAGCACAACAGTTGCAGCAAATACAGCAGGTGCAAGCCAATATGCAAGCTGCTATAGGAATGATTTTTCCAGTTGCACATACAACACCTATGCCAGCCGGACAAGCTAGCACAATACCAGGGGAAGCAACACGGTGCCCCAAGCACCTCAAACGCCAGTGGTACAAGCTCCAGTACAGAATCGTGAGGTAGCTCAAGGCAGTTACCAGTATCAACCACCTATTTATGGGCCTATGCTTAGTATCAATTGGACCACTCTCAACTAATCGAGCGCTTTCTGAAAATGAAGCCTAAAGAGTATAATGGTAAGCCAGCAGATCCTTTGTGGCTAGCACACTGGATCGATGAAATGGAAAGAAATTTCATGATGATGACGGTTAATGAGGAGGAGAAAGTACTGTGTGCAACATTTATGCTGAAAGGCGATGCACACCACTAGTGGAAGTCCACCCGGACTTATCTATTAACCAAGCACACCCAATTGACCTGGGTTATCTATAAAAGACATTCTTTGAGAAGTACTTTCCCAGAAGTTTTAGAGATGCTATGGAGAGAGAGTTCTTGAGTTTATATCAAGGACAGATGACTGTGGATGCATACTAATAGCGTTACGAAGAGCTGTTTTTCATTGCACCTGCTAGCATGCAAGAGGAAAATACTAAGACCCGAAGGTTAATCATGGGACTTAGGGGAAGCATTCATGAGCATGTTCTGGGACTGGAAAAGAAAGTTTACAATGAAGCAATATAGATTGCTTGAGTGATAGAGTCAAGCCAGAAGGAGAGCTACTTTGCTCAGAATAGAGGTATCAAAAAGCCTAACGAAAATTCTTATAACGGAGGGAACACAAGGACATTCAAACCCTTCCATACTCAAGGTTTTAATGCTGCAGCCAAGACTACTCCAACAGCCCAACAGCAACAAAAGCAAAATAATGAAGGAGTAAAATGCTTTAACTGTAATCAAATAGGACATTATTCAAGGGAGTGTCCTAAGCCCAGGAAGCAACTATAGCAAGGAAAGGTTTATGCAGTTACATCAGAGGATGCTGTCGCATCGCCTGATGTGGTCACAGGTATGACCTGAACTTTTCATTTTGAATTACCTTGTGTGAGCATGTAGACCAAATTAAAACAAATCACAGGTATCGTACCTATTAATGGCATACCCGCTAAAGTACTCTTTGATTCTGGAGCTACTCATTCTTTTATATCTGTGTCATTTGGAAAGAAGCTAAATCTACCCCTCAGATCCTTAAATTATAAACTGCTTGTACGATCACCTATGGGATTAGAAGTGGAATTAGAAAAAGGTTATGGACCATGTCCAGTTCTTATCGACGAGAAGATTTTGGATGCAACCCTGATCCAACTCGAAATGGCAGACTTCGATGTTATCTTAGGAATGGATTGGTTAGCTCGGCATTCTGCAAACCTATTATGTGCAGAAAAGAAGCTGACATTTAAAGACAAGGAAGGAACAGAGTGTAGTTTTGTGGGAACCAAACTTCCCCACAAATGAAAACTCATCCTCTCTGCATTAAAGGCTAGAAAATGCCTTGAGAAAGGAGGAGTTGGGTGTCTAGTATCCGTGGTTGATCTCACCAAGGAAACACCATGAATGGAGGATATTGATGTTATGCATGACTTTCCAGATGTATTTCCTGAGGAACTACCAAGACTACCACCCGACCGAGCAACAGAGTTCGTTATAGATCATATATCCGGAGCCACGCCAGTATCTAAAGCACCCTATCGAATGGCTCCTATTGAATTAAAGGAATTAAAGGTACATTTAAAGGAATTACGGGACAAGGGTTATATCAGACCTAACATATCACTATGGGGAGCGCCAGTATTGTTTGTAAAGAAGAAGGACGATAGCATTCGACTGTGTATAGACTACCGAGAATTAAATAAGCATACAATCAAGAATCGGTACCCGTTGCCTCAGATCGATGACTTGTTCGATCAGTTGCAAGGTGCCAAGGTGTTCTCCAAGATTGATCTTCTGTCAGGATACCATCAGTTGAAGATTAAGGAAGGCGATATTCCAAAGACAGCATTCAGAACAAGATATGGACATTATGAATTTTTAGTCATGTCTTTTGGATTGACTAACGCACCAGCAACTTTTATGGATCTCATGAATCGGGTATTCCATGATATGTTGGATACGTCAGTCATTATGTTTATTGATGATATATTGGTCTACTCCAAGGACAAGGAAACTCATGTCATGAATCTAAGAGCCGCTCTGCAGCAACTGAAAAAAGAGAAGCTTTATGCCAAATTTACAAATTGTGAGTTTTGGCTAAATGAGGTCGTTTTCTTAGGCCATGTTGTGTCCGTTGAAGGAATTAAAGTGGATCTTAGCAAGATTGAAGCCATTGTAAAGTGAGAAGCACCTAAGAGTGTTGAAAAAATTAGAAGTTTCCTCGGTCTAGCTGGGTATTATCGACCATTCGTAGAAGACTATTCTATAATTGCCGTACCTCTCACCAGTTTGACTAAGAAAGGAGAAAATTTTGTTTGGACCGACAAAGAAAAGTTTCCAAACATTAAAGGCTAGATTGATATCAACTCCCTTCTTGACTATTCCTATTCCAGGACAACAATTTACCTTATATAGTGATGCGTCTAGATTGGGTTTAGGATGTGTACTTATGCAAGGAGAACAAGTAGTTGTGTATGCCTCAAGACAACTGAAGACACATGAGAAGAACTATCCCACTCATGAATTGGAATTAGAAGTAGTAGTACATGCTGTCAAAATATGGAGACATTATTTGTACGGAGAGAAATTTCAGATTAAATCAGATCATAAGAGTCTCACTTATCTTTTTAATCAGAAGGTGTTGAACATGAGACAAATAAGATGGCTGAAATTATTGAAGGATTATGATTGTGATATCCAGTATCATCCTGGAAAGACTAATGTAGTTGCTGATGCGCTAAGCAGAAAAACAATGATAAAATCTCAAGGAGAGGTTAACACGACTACGACAATGTGTATTATAGGGAAAGTATTCAACCATGGTAATGAGCAGTTCGTGATAGATGTACCTGGTGGATCAACCAACCAAGGGTTTATTCATCGGTTTTCAAATATGTTTGCAACATTGAAGATTGTACTTGATATATTTGATGAAGTGAAAGTCGCTATTAAGTCAGACCCTTATCTGAGAACGGTACAAGAAGACAACAAAAAAGGAAGGACTATTCCTAAGTTCACCTTGGACAATGAAAAGGTACTGAAGTACAAAGGAAGAGTATGTGTTCCTGAAACAGAAAACTTGGACATTAAACACAAACTAATGAAGGAAGCTCACACCACCGCTTATTCGGTACATCCTGGAAGTACAAAGATGTATCATGATTTGAAGAAATTATATTGGTGGAGAGGAATGAAAGCAGATGTAGCTAAATTCGTGTCTCAATGCCTAAATTTTCAGAGGGTAAAGGCTGAACGGAAAAGACCTGCAGGATTGTTGTAGCCACTGCCAAAACCAGCATGGAAATGGGACTACATCACTATGGACTTCGTCATCGGGTTACCATTGACTCCCCGAGTAGTTGACGTGGTCTGGGTGATTGTAGATCGTCTGACTAAGACAACTCGCTTTATAGCTATACGACCACAGTATACCCTGGAGAGGTTAGCCAAGCTATATGTGGATAACATTGTCAGATTACATGGAGTATCAGAAAGCATTGTATCCAATAGAGACCCACGTTTTACCTCAAAGTTTTGGAAAGAATTTCAGAAGGCTATGGGTACAACGTTGAAATTCAGTACTACATTCCATCCTCAGACAAACGGACAGTTGGAGCGTACCATTCAAATTTTAGAAGACGTGCTTCAAGCTTGTGTTATTGATTTCAAAGGATCATGGGATGAGAAACTGCCATTGATCGAGTTTGCCTATAACAACAGCTATCAGGTTACTATATAGATGTCACCCTCTAATGCACTATATGGTAGGAAGTGTCGAACTCCTCTATTTTGGAATGAAGTGGGTGAACGGAGTATCGTTAGACCAGGTTTATTGAAGAGACCTATCGTGTAGTCAACATTATTAAGGAAAGGGTTAGAACAGCTCAGAATCATCAAAAACAGTATGCAGATACTTGACGTCAGGACGTTGAATTTGTCATAGGTGATAAGGTATTCTTGAAAGTATCACCTATGTGAGGTTTAAAACGATTTGGACTGAAAGGGAAGCTAAGTTCGAGTTATGTCGGGCCATATGAGATTCTAGCTAAACGTGGAAAAGTGACTTATTAGTTAGCACTACAACCATCTATGTTCAAGTGTGCATGATGTATTTCATATCTTATTATTGAAGAAGTACGTCAGAGATCCAACACACGTTTTGATAGCGGATCCACCAGATCTAACTGATGATTTGACATTCGAAGTAGCACCAACTGAAATCATCAACCGAAAGGTTCAACGTTTATGCAACCGTGACATTTATTATGTTAAGGTCACTTAGAGGAGCCGAGATATAGAAGAGATCACATGGGAAGAAGAGAATGCTATGTGGAAGCAATATCCTCACATTTTCGACTCGAAAGGTATGTGTAAATTTCAAGGATGAAATTTCTAATAAGAGGGGGGGAGTTGTAAGACCTGTATCGAACTAACCGGTCTTACCATCTTGTACCAGGTCTACCTATCATGGTTGAGCCAAGTGGACCAAGTGCGTGAAGAAACCACAAGACCAGGTATGAAATTTAACTCAAAAACAGTAAAAAATGAGTGTGTGGTCGCATGCCTAAACAGGTATGTCCGACCCCACCACAAAAGAGTCCAACCCATGACTTTTTGGTCGTGGGGACGCATGTCTTAAAAAACATAGGTTCGATAGATTCTGCGACCCTACATTCGACCCTACGGAACCTAGTCAGAAACCTAATTTAGGAAACCTTCCTAATCTGAAAAGGATTCTTTCCTAAACTCATTAGGGCATATTTGGACTATTTTCCTCTATAAATAGGACGCCCCTTAGCCTCTTCCACTCCTTTAGAACCTTAATTGAAAGTGAGAGAGAGAGAGAAGAGAAGGAAGAGAAGCAGAATTGAAGAAGAAGACTAAGGAAGAGGAGGAAGTTCAGAGAAACCTCTGAATTTCAGTAAACCCAAGGTATGAACCTAAATCCCTACCTGAATTGAGAGCTTAGAATAGTTTATGAATAACATAGAATTAGGAGAAACCCAAATCATCCATACATGGACAAATTCCAAGAGAATCCATGGAGAAAATCATCGTGGACAATGGATAGCGTATAAAAATTATAGTTTGACCATAGAACGATCATAGGAAGGACCGTGATGGTAAGCCAAAAGATTCAAACATGAAGGAATGGACTTAAGAGTGAAAGGTCGACCAAAAACACGTGTGGTCGCACGTAGGGTTGAATGATATCTGACCCCACGAGACCACATAATGACCACATGCCCTCGGGATGTTCCATGGAGGGTGTAGTCGCACGTAGGGTCAAATAATATCCGACCCCACCTGCGATCCTACACCCTGGGGTCGCAGAAACTGAGACCCCAGGTGCTACTCTACCCTACGACCCTACCCTTGTGGTCGTAGAAACTGAGTCCCCAGGTGTTACACCACATGCGACCCCTCAGATCTGTTATTCTAAACATATTAGAATTAATTCTAATTAAAATCTATCGACTTGTTAGGTCTTTCCAGTGGTTTAAAGTTAAATTATAAGCCTGAACGAGGATCTACTAGCAATCAAAGGTGAGGGAACAAGACCTAAATTAATTAACTAATAATAAACTATTTTTATTTATTGAGTCCAATACCATGAATGATTTTATGCTTGTATGATTGTAATATGCATTTAACATGTCATCCAATATTTTTTCTATTAATGTTCATGCATATTTAATTCCATTTATTTATAACATGATGATGATGATGATGCTAGGAATAGGCATGTGAATGTATGTGTGTGGTTAATGTACTTGATGCGAGTGGAGCATCAAGGGGAGGACGTGATACTGTGGTTCATCCTGGTCACCAGACTCTAGCTCTATCTCTACTCAAGTCTTGGCCACTAACATCTTCGTGTCACCATTACCTTAGCAGAACTATTATGTCGTAGGGCATCAGGGGAGGTGGTCTCGGACCGTGTAGTCTCTGACTCTGTTGGGGGACCTTAGCTCTATCTCTATGGACGTATTGAGGGATGCTGGGTGAGGTTTTGGATACACTGTTTGACATTAGGATTGGTTAGTTGCGAGCCAGTTTGCAAGCCCTCGCCAATAAGGGCTTACGTGTTGATATGGGTAGGGCATCAGAGGAAGTGTGATGCGGTGCGGTCCTAAGCACTTTAGCTCTATCCCTATTCCATGATAGGTGCTTGTGGGACGGCGATGGTGTTTGATCCATTGGACGACTTTAGATACTCGTGTATAGAGGTGCGGCAGCCACCTATCCTTTCTATTGCACATTACAAACTTATGAACCAGACCAAAGATATGAATTGAATGCATGCATATGTTTGTTGCATTATGTTTTTTTTGCTCACAGAGTCATGATGTGTGCTCACCCTTTCGACGTCGAATATTTTTAGTTGATGATGCAGGTACCACTATAGAAGATTATGAATGCTCCGATGTACGGGCATGCTGCGGCGATGGATGCAGAAGTTATAATGGAGTCACATGATTCGTCATGCGAGTGCAACTCTTGTGTCTTCGATTAATTTTTCTTTGAATTATTCAGACAATATAATTGATCAAATTATTTTATTTTATGTCTTTGTTATTTGAAGATAATTAGATAATTTATTTACTTTATCACCGCTAGACTCTCAGTTCATTTAATATTAAAGACTTCCGTTATTGTTTATTTACTTTGATTATGGTTGTAGATGTGTATGGTTTAAGCAAATGGATACAGCCTATTCGAGATCCTGGTTGGACCATTGGTTTATTGGCGGTTCATCACACCATTCTGAATAGTGTAGAATTAGGGTGTGACAATAATGCTTATCCAAAAGTGATTCATTTCCTTTTTTCAATTCAGTATGATGACGAACACTTGTTTTATCTAGTGAACTTAGGTTTAAAGGATCAAGAATACATCTATGGTAATCCAACCAACATCCAAAGGTCGTTAGGTTACACTGTGTTCATAATACGTGGAAATAGAGGTTCACCAACTCTTAACCTCATGGTTTATAGGTTTTATTGAGTATATAATGCCATTGGTCGAGGCACTATAGGAGTAAATCTAGAGAAAGTTTTGGTACATCTATAAATCAGGTATAAATCAGAAAGATGTACGTTTGAAATGATTAAATCCTTAACTGATCATTCAGTTCACATCTATATTCTTGTTGTCGACTATGAGAGTAGTTTAGGTTGGTATAATCAAGACTAATTCTAAGGAAACAATATCTATAACTCTAATTGAAAGTTGAATTGAAAAGGTATCCTATCAAGACACCAGAATTTAAAATCAGGTATGTGCATCCCCTATAATCATAAGAATAAATCAATGATGCACTGCATCCTAAATAAACCTCTCTAGTTATATGGCCACAATAGATTTGATCCCTTATTGAAAATGTTCGAGGCTTCATCTTTAAAAAACATTCCTCAATCCTTGTCGGATCATTCTGCCATAGGGTAGCTATCTCATACCTTAGTGGCTGATAAGGATAATCACCTTGATACACTGTTTGTTGTACACCAAGCTTCTGCACTTGGGTGTGTATTACTAGGACCTACGGTATGGTAGGCACTGTATTACGACTAACATGTGTTGGAGGTACAGTATTACTACCAACCGGTACCGTACTTGGTTTGACCCGGAGGTGTTGGTATAGCATTGGCAACTTGGATAGTGATTTCCATGGTAACTTGCATAGTCGGTCTCATCTGTTATTGCTCTTGCATTTTTTCAGGCCAAGTTTATTACAACCATAGCCAAGGCACTTGGAAGTCCAGATAGATTGGCTGCAGTGGCCTAGTTGTTCACCTCCTTTTGTCACACCCCAATTCTGCACCAATCAGAATGGTGTGATGAACCGTCAATAAAGCAACGGTTCAACCAGGATCTCGAATAGGCTATGCCCACGTTGTTAAACGAAAATACATTCCACATTAATCAGAGGTAATAAAGTAAATAGCGGAAGTCTTACAGATAATGAATTGAAGTCTAATCATGATAAATAATTAATATTCCATTTATCTCCAAGTAACCAAACATAATTTAATACATATTACAATATTCAAATACGAAAATTAAACACTAAGCGTATCCATAGTTGAAACGCTCGTTTAATGAACCATGTTCGTCCTCCACCGCTTGCTTATCATAGCCGCCACATGTTCATATGTGGGCGTGTTGACATAATCTTCAATCGTAATACCTGCAACATCAGAAACTAAAAGAATTGCACGCGCGAGGGTCAGTTCTCCAACTTAAGCTCAGTGAGAAAACAAAACAATGCAACAATCATATGCATGCATTTAATTCTTATATGTGGTCTAGTATATAAGTTTGCAATGTGCTATAGAAAGGTTCAATGGCTGCCTCACCTCTATACACGAGTGTGTGAAGCCTCCCAAAGTTTAACATTTATTGTCGTCCCACATGCACCCACTACGGAATAGAGATAGAGCTAAAGTGCTTAGGACCACACCGCATCACACTTCCCCTGATACTCTACCCATACCAACACGTAAGCCCCTGCTGGCGAGGGCTTGCAAACTGGGCTCGCAACTAACCAATCCTAATGTCAAACAGTGTATCCAAGGCCTCACCTCAGCATCCCTCAATATGTCCATAGAGATAGAGCTAAGGCCCCCTGACAGAGTCGAAGACTACACGGTCTGAGACCACCTCCCCTGATATCCTACGATGTAATAGTTCTGCTAAGGTAATGGCGATACGATGATGTCAGTGGACAGGACTTGAGTAGAGATAGAGCTAGAGTCTGGTTACCAGGCTGAACCACAATGTCACGTCCTTCCCCTAATGCCCCACTCGCATCAAGTACACTAACCACACACAAACATTCACATGCCTATTCCTAGCATCATCATCATCATGTTATAAATAAAATAGAATTAAATATGCATGAACATTAATAGTAGGAATATTTGATGACATGTTGAATGCACATTACAAGCATACACGCATAGGATCAGTCATGGCATTGGACTCAAGAAATAAAAATAGTTTATTATTAGCCAATTAGTTTAGGTCTTGTTCCCTCACCTTTGCTTGAGTGTAGATCCTCTTTCAAGCTTTAAGAATCACTTTTATATCAATAGGAAAACCTAACAAGTCGATAGATTTTAGTTAGAATTTATTCCGATAATTTTAGGCTTGCTGTTAAGCTAGAGTCGCAGAAAGTGTCGTAGGTAGGGTAGCAGTTTTCTACGACCCCAGGGGTAGGGTTGATGCTAGGGTCGGCTGTTCCATCGACCCTAGGTGCGACCACAGCTTCCCTGGACTTCCTGAAAGGTGGGGATCGATCCTATGGTCTGGTAGGGTTGATTCCCAATCAACCCTACGTGAGACCGCACGTGGTTTGAGTCGATCTTTTCATCCTACAATCCATTTTTCATGTTTGGGTCCTTTGGCTTACTTTTATAGTCCATTCTATGATTATTCTATGTCTCAAAACTCTAAGTTACTCACTTTTCATAGTTTTCCATGATTTCCATTGGAATTCATCCTTGGATGGATGGTATTAGGGTTTCTCCTAACCTAACTTCATCATAATCTATTATAAGATTTCAATTCAGATAGGGATTGAGGTTCATACCTTCTGTAGCCTGAGTTTCAAAGATTTCTCTGAGCTTCTTCTTCTTCCTTAGCCTTTTCTTCAAGTTTTCCTTCTCTTCTTTTCTTCCTTCTCTTTTCTTTCTCTCACTTTCAATTAGGGTTCTAAAAAAAGTAAAAGAGGCTCAGGGACGTCTTATTTATAGAGAAAAACCTCCCAAAATAAGTCCCATTGAGTTTAGGAAATGTCCCAATTGAAATTAGGAAAGTTTCTTAATTTTCGGTTCGTGCTGTTTTTGCTGTTTTCCTAGGGTCGATGCTAGGGGGTCGATGAAGGGGTCGGACAATTCAAGACCCCTATGACCCCACGACCAAAAATTCATGGGTTGGACTTCTTTTGAGGTGGGGTCGACCCTACCTGTTTAGGCATGCCACCCTACCCTCATTTTGATTGTTTTTGAGTAAAATT
Organism: Protea cynaroides; assembly: GCA_028583415.1. Classification (NCBI taxonomy): domain Eukaryota; kingdom Viridiplantae; phylum Streptophyta; class Magnoliopsida; order Proteales; family Proteaceae; genus Protea; species Protea cynaroides. The sequence continues at coordinate 24,683,309 of CM053265.1, read as the reverse complement.
TCTTATTGGGTCTTGGGTTTCTTCACACACTTGGTCTACTTGGCTCGACCATGATATGTAGACTGGTCACGACACGAAATGTAAGGTTAGACCGGGTTCGTGGCGTGCGGGTCTTACACCTTTGATTTGCTCCAATCTGATTATCATTATTTTGCATCTGCTCATATGAGTTTTCATTACCCGTTCTCGACCTAGATAGTGGCGGGGTCAAGTTGCAACCTCTTCTTAATGCACAGCGGGCAATGGATCAGTGTGTGGTGGATCTCACTTCGAGTCTCCACATCACCCATGAGTATAGCTTTATCTTTTTTTTATAGTTACTATCATTTTTGGTGTATGACCATTGTTTTCCTATCTCTGTTGGATTTTGCCCAAGATCTTTCCCTTTACCTCTATAGGGATTTAGGTGTTACTAGCCATTTTTCTTCTTCCTCTATCATACATCGAGTTTCACATATTGTGAGTACCAACTCGATATTCTAATTTTTTGCTTTATAGATACTCCCTTCTTACTACTGAATATATCCTTTGTATACTTAGACAATTACCTGACTTATAGATCATACCCTATATTATTTGTTTATCAGGATACAATTAGATTTTTTTTTTCTATCTGTGTATACATATGGTTCCACCTTTTATATGTAGATTATTATCTTGTTTAAGTTTTGTCTCATCCAACACAGGTACTTATAAATCTTTTAATTTATCCTAACTCAGTTCATGGACTCTAGTGGAAGTATTCAAGTTTGATGGGCAAGGCCTGAGAGCTCTAATACCAAGTTGTTACACCCTAATTCTGGACTAACCAATGGTGTGATGAACCGTCATGAGAACCAACGGTTCAAACCAGGATCTCGTATAGGCTATGCAACCATGTTAAACCAAAACACATTCCACAATAATAATCAAAGTAAATAAATAAATAGAGAAAGTCTTATTAATAATGAACTAAGAGTCTACAGTGTTAATTAAATATTTATAAGTTATCTTCAAATAATCAAAACATAATTAATACTGATTACAAGTATCACAATACGAAAGTTAACCATTAAGCATAAACATAGTTGAAACACTAGCTTGACGAGCCATATTCATCCTCCACAGCTTGCACATCCATAGCCGTTGTATGTCCACACGTTGGCGTATTCATATAATCTTCAATCGTAACACCTGCAACATCAGAAACTAAAAAGAATTGCATGCGCGAGGGTCGGCTCTCTAACTTGAGCTCAGTGAGAAAACAAAACAATGCAACAAACTTATGCATGCATTCAATTCATATCTTTGGTCTGGTTTGTAAGTTTGCAATGTACTATAGAAAGGTTTGGTGGCCCCCGCACCACTATACACGAGTATGTGAATCCGCCTAATGGATCTGTAAGACCCACACTCCATGAACCCGATCTAAACCTTTAATTCATGTCGTAACAGGTCTTCCAATCATCACCGGGCCAGACGGGACGAGCGGATGACAATCAAGTATGAAAACGGACCTAAAAGTATGATATTTTTCATACCGGTCTATGGTACCAGTCGATGGTACCAGTCGACGGATATGTCTGAGGAGGCAGATTGGTGAGATCCGGAAATGGATCTTTGTGGGTCCCACTTTCTAAATCTCGAGCCTAGGGACTTTTCTAACATAAAAAAACTTCCTAAACTCTATCCTAGTTTATTTAAGTACCCTTAAACCTCCTTAGAACTCTTTAATTGATCCTCACAAACCCTAGAGAGGATAAAGTGATCGAAGAAGGATAAAGAGCTAAAGAAGGGAGAGGAGCTGTCGTTTGCCGTTGGACGAAGAACACCATAATTGTGAACCAACGGTAAGTGCGTGAACCTTTCTCTAAGTTAAGCATTCTAGATGATTAGTCATGAATTGATCAACACCATGCAAGGTGAGGTATTGATATAAAACCCTTAAATTTGCCATCAAACCCTAATATAGTCGATGAACCCTAGATTCGCATTCTAGGCTAAGGATCATCGAAAATAAGACTTGAATGGAACATGAAACAACTCTAACTCATTGCTCAGGCCTAGAATGCACAAGGGAATCCCTATAACCAATAAGGGGTGACCGACAGAAGGCGAACACCAAGTTGATGGTCTTCCAGAGGCATACCGGTCGACCATACTGGTCGCACCATATGCCACTGGTACGGAGACCAGTACCTCTCAGAGACTGGTCTGTGGGGGACCGGTTGACCATACCGGTCACACCTTTCCCCATAGTGTCGCGATCGATGCTTGCGACTGGTACTTGCCACCGATAAGCACTATGAGGGGTATATTTTGATCCAGTTGGAGTAATTCTAATTCAACCCTAACATCATGTAGGACCTTGTGATAGCGAGTTTGGATTCTGTGACACGGAGCAAGCTAGCAATCAAGCGTCAAGTAAGGGAATCGGACCTAAATCCTAATAACTTAATAATAGTAAAATGTTGTTAGTAATTAACTGTGGAATGGTGTTTGTGCATACTCGCATGAAATCTTTACTTTTAATTATTATATTGTTCATGCATACTCTCTATGTTAGGATATGATTGTTAGGCATGTGATTGTTTTTGTTGGTGTGTGGAATGGAAAGGGCCTAGGGTCTGTGATCATTCCTCACACTAGCACCTTTTCGTATCATTTCTGTCTTAGCATGCTTGGTGTGGGTAGGGTATCAGGGGGAGGAAATGGCACTGTGGTCTCCGGCCTGGCCACTAGACTCTAGCTCTTTCTCTTTGTTGTAGGGAGCTATGCTGGGATAGGGCCTACTATGATGACATATAGGATTGGTTAGTTGCGAGCCCAGTTTGCAAGCCCTCGCCAATAGGGGCTTACGTGTTGGTATGGGTAGGGCATCAGGGGAAGTGTTGGCGGTGTTTGATCCGAACACTTTAGCTCTATCTCTATTCCATGGTGGGTACATGTGGAACTATAGTGGTGTTTGATCCATTGGGCGGATTCACATACTCATGTATAGAGGTGCGGTGGCCGCCAATCCTTTCTATAGCACATTGCAAACTTAAAACCAGACCATAATGTGAATGTTACTCATGCATGATGTGTGTTGCATTGTCTGATTTTCTTACTGAGCTAAGTTGTGAGCTCACCTTTGTGTATAAACTATTTTTAGATGTTGATGTAGGTTACACTGTGGAGGACTATGTGGATGCTCCAATATATAGAAGAGTTGCTGCCCTGAAAGTACAAGCAGGGGAGGACAAGCATGACGCTTCATGTGAGTGTCCTTTCTGCGTGTACCTCTAGCATATTTGATTTATTTATTTTATTTATTTTCAGTTGGATTTATAATTAGGATGTAAGGATAATTATTTATGTTTTGTTATTTTTGAATAATTAGATAATTTAATTATCAATAGAAGTACTCAGTTCATTTAATTTAAGACTTTTGTTGTATTTAATTATATTCTGATTATGGTTATGTGCAATGGTTTTTATGAGTGGATACGGTCTTATTGAGATCCTGGTGTGAACCATTGGTTCAGTGACAGTTCACTCACACTTCTGGTTTAGTCAGAATTGGGGTGTGACAGGGTTAAACACCATTACCGTCCCACATGCACCCATCGTGGAATAGAGATAGAGCTAAAGTGTTTGGATCAAACACCGCCAACACATCCCCTGATGTCCTACCCATACCAACATGTAAGCCCCTACTGACGAGGGCTTGCAAACTGGGCTCGCAACTAACCAATCCTAATGCCAAACAGTGTATCCAAGCCCTCACCCCAACATCCCTCAATAAGTCCATAGAAATAGAGCTAAGGCCCCCCGACAGAGCCAGAGACCACACGGTCCGAGACCACCTCCCCTGATGCTCTATGACCTAATAGTTCTGCTAAGGAAATGGTGATACGATGATGTTAGTGAACAAGACTTGAGTAGAGATAGAGCTAGAGTCTAGTGACCAGGTCACACAATGCCTCGTCCTCCCCCTGATGCTCCACTCACATCAAGCACACTAACCACACACACATAATCATATTCCTATTCCTAGCATCATCATCATCATCATATTATAAATAGATAAAAATAAATATGCATGAGCAGTAATAGCAGGAATATTGGATGACATGTGAGATGCACATTACAAACATACAAGCATAGAATCAATCATGGCATTGGACTCAAATAAATAAACAATTTGTTATTATCCAATTAGTTTAGGTATTGTTCCCTTACTTGTTAGCAATACTCGATCTGCTTCCAAGTCTTGAAATTCTCTTTCAATCAATTTAACAACCTAAAAGTTACACAAATTTAAGTTAGGGTTGATATATAACATGTTATAGTAGTAGAAAATTAAAACAGAGCACTGATAGGTGTCTGATTGGTCCTATGGTCTCATACTATATCGACCTTACTGCCTACGATCGCATATGGTATGATCGTAGCTACGACCATATGATTCCTGAATCTTCCCGAATGCCTATGGTCAATCCTCTAATTAGGATGGTCATGCTATGGTCGACCGTAGCTACGACCTTGGGACTTTTTGTCACAGACTACTTGCAATTCGAGTTCTTCCTAGGTCAAGTTCTTTGATCTTCAATTGGGTTTATTCTAAGGTCATTCTATGGCCATCATTAGTAGTTTTTTATCAACCCTAATCATCAAACTCACTCCTCATGGTTCTCCTTGGGATTTTCTCAAGGAAATCACATGGATCATAATAGGTTGATATTGCCTATCTTCTATAGAAGTCTTATTCCATAGAGTTTACATCTCCAGGGATTAGGTTCATACATTTGCCTGTGATAGAGAGCCAATCTCTTCTTAGCAAGATCCTCTCCTTAGCCTTTACTTCTTCTCCTTCTCTTCCTTCTCTTCCCTTCTCTCTCTCTAGGGTTTACTAATGTACTAAAAGATTGAAAAAAGGCTGAGGGACGTTTTTTTATATAGAGAAAAACTCTCTATATAGTGTCCTCTTTCAATTAGAAAAGAAATCCCTTAATTTAGGAAAGTTTCCAAAACTCAGAGTCAGATCTGGGGTCTCAAAGTCAATGGCTACGGTCGCAGAACCCATCGATCGTAGGGTTAAAATCATCGACCGTAGGGTCATTGATCAGTGACCATTATTTCTTTCCATATGGTCGACCGTACCTACCCAGGTATGCGACCATATGCATACAATTTTGGGTGTTGAGTCAATTTTTATACCTAGTTTGTGATCCATCTTCACACGCTCGGTCCTCTTGGTCTAGGAATGATGGGAAGACCTGGCACGACACGGTTAAACCAGATTAGTGGAGTGCGGGTCTTACATAAATGGTATATTTTACCTTGTTCTTGAATAGAATTCAAGCCATAATTAAAGGTGATGGATCTACATGGTATATTTTACCTCTTTTCTCCGATATTGGAGTTGTAAACTTAACCACCCCTTCTACACCCTCTTTTTTAATAAACAGTATACATCTAGAAAATTCACATTCATTTGGGCCAACCTAATAAACTCTTGTAATTTTTTTCAGTAGACATTAGATTATAATGGCCGCTGAAACTATGAAAAGGGTAAAGGGTGAACTTGATGCTTTCATTGACATTTTTCTTGAGGAAGCAGTTGTCAAGGGCAACAAGACAACTAGTACCTTCAACAAAGCTAGGTGGAACAATATTAAGTCCAAAATGGAGACAAAACTAGGGCGACCATATCAAATGAAACAATTAAGGAATAAAATGTATAAGTTGTGGATGGAGTATAGCTCATTTAAGAAATTTTTGCAAACAACTGGTTTTGGATGGTGCAATGAAATGAGGATTGTACTTATCACCAAAGATGTATGGTAAAGACTCCTCTAGGTAAATACATCACCCTATAGTAGGAGTAGCTCCTGAAGTCAAATGAACTAATAGAAATCATTTTCGTTATGGTTTCAGGAAAACCAAAGATAACAAAGTACAGAAAAAATGGATTGCCACAATGGAGCGAGCTAGATGTATTTTTTGGTGATTCTTATGCTACCGGGGCATTTTCTTGTAGTGGGGCCGAAGACCTTCATATCTTGAAGGATCTATATGACATTGACGTAGAACCCACTAATCCAACCACAGAAGATCTAGCTCAATTGCCACAAGTACATGATGTCGAAGAATTCAATCGAACTCCACAGGTGACACAAAATCTTAATCGTACCCCTTCTGCTCTTAGAAAGAGGGGTAGGAATACTGACATATTCAAAGTTATACAAGAAATGGTCTCAAACTCCAAAACTAAAATGGAATTGTTCAGTTCTTCATCCTCTCCTTCTCCTAGTACTCTGAGCTTGAGGGACCACTCACATGTAGAATGTGTGAAAGTGTTAGAAGCTTTGCCTGGTGTGGATAAGCATGTTTATATGCGAGCTTTGAATCACATGGAAAGAGGTCCAGATTGGAGATTGATATTTCTATCCGTACCAAATGAGAAGAAAATGTAGATGTTAGATGCAATCCCAGAGTAGATTTTTGTGGTTGTGAACAATGTGTGGACTTTGTGTTAATGTTTTTAGTTTCTAAAATAAAGTATGGTTTGATTTAGTTTGAATGGTTTGAAGTAGTATTTGAATTGTTGAACAATTTATGTTTGAGAGTTTTTATGGAAATCAAGTTTGCGTTGAATGGTTTGAAGTAGTATTTAAGTAGGTTGGACAATTTATGTGTTGAATGGTTTGAAGTAGTACTTGATGAACAATATATCTTCATGGCTTCTTAAGTTTATGTTGTGGTAGTTAATTATTTATATGGTATGTATGGTTTTTTTGATAAATGTGCAATCCATATGATGAATGACCAAATGATTGATGAAAGAAGAAAGAATTGTATAAAGAGGTAGAAGAAATATAAATGATGGAGTTATTATCAATTCATGAATTGCAGTAGTAACTGTATTACAAAGAGCCTTGCAGAGATAGTAAGTTGGCAGGTGCAAAGTGGATGAGGGAAGTAATGGTTGGTAATTCAAATAGAATTTATGATGAGTTTCGAATGGAACATCATGTATTCATCAATTTATGTAACCTTATGAAATCCCGATGTTGGCTAAAAGATAGCCACTACATAAGGGTTGATGAATAGATTGGAATGTTCGTTGAAGTATTACAAGGTAGAGTTAGTAATAGAAAACTATCTAAAAGGTTTCAACATTCAGGTGAGACCATTAGCAGATTTTTTTTTAAGATAGTATTGGATGCATTCTTGAATTTGGGAAGAGAGAACATTAGACAGCCAAACTTGAACGTGGTCCCCGTAGATATTAGAAGTAACCCAAAGCACTATCCATTCTTCAGGGTAATTTTATTAATACAATTCCTCTTCTGTTTTTATAATTATGTCATTCATATATCTTAGAAGGATAATGTTTATGTATTTGGATTGTGTTAGTGCCTTTGATGGCATACATATTGATGTAGTTATACCTCAGCATTTGCAAATACCCTACAGAAATAGGAAACACACACATTTACACAGAATGTGATGTGTATTTGTTAGTTTTACAAGAAGTTTACATTTGTAAATGCCAGTTGGGAAGGGGTTTCAAATGATTTTCGTGTATTTGGAGAGGCTTGGACATTAGAACATATAGGATATCCCCATCCACCACCAGGTATATGATATAGTTACTAAATCATTTTAAGTATATGTTATATGTGTTTTTAATTTTCATGAACTGCATTTTTATTTTATTTTTGAATAATGTCATATGGAAGTATTATTTCATTGACTCAAGATATCCAAGTCTTCGTGGGTAGTTGACACCTTTTAAAGGCGACAGATATCACCTGCGGCATTGTAGAGGACAGGGAAGAGAATCTAAAACTTCGAAGGTGTTTTTTAATGTAGACATTCTTCTTTAAGGAATGTGATAGAACGAGCCTTTGGGGTGTTGAAGGCTCGATTCAAAAGTCAATGCCACCGTATGTACTCAAGGCCTAATCGTATATTGTACTTTCCTATTATGCTCTTCACAACTATATTAAAGATGAGCAATTTTCCGATAAAAAATTTAATAAACTACATACGTATGATGCATTAGATCTGAATCAATAGGCTGACCATGCTGCTTTTGGGAATGATGATTATGTAGGGGAAGATCCAAGTAATTTGCAAGGAACCGCCAATGAGATGAACACAATGAGAATACAAATTGTAAATCAGTTAGGTAGATGTCATGGTCTAATAGAAATTTGATATTTAACATATTAACAGTTAAATTTATATATTTTTGTAATGAACTTGATGAACCAATATTACTTTGTTTTGTAATTATTGATAATTACTACAACTTTGATTAAGTCAGCTGAACCAATTTTACTTTGTTAACACTATTTCATATTGATTAAGTCAGGTGAATAAGTATAACTTTGTTTTGTAATTATTGATAACTAGTACAACTTTGTTTTAATTAATGTTTATATAAGTCAGGTGGATGCAGAAATACGACTACTAATATTCCACCAATGTGATTTTGTGGAATGGGAAGGATGTTAATGCAAACTTCACAAACCAAGAAAAATCCAGGGCACCAATTCCATACGTCTAGTCAAGTAAGATCATCCACATGCATTCTTTTGGGTGGATGAGTACATTGATAATGAAAAGTTTTCATTTCAGCCCACCCTACAATTGTATGTGTAGGATTTTTTAATCCTTGTAGGATTTTTTAATCTAATAAAACTAATCCCAGTAATCCCATACAAATAGTAAAATACATTGAGCAAAATCTAATCATAATAATGAAGAAATGTACGTTTTGCTGAAGATTGATTTCTGACCATGTTCTTAACTTGATTCATAGCAACGATCTTTCATAGCCTCCTCTCCTCATAAATAGAATAAGAGATGTATATTTTATGCCCTAAATTCACACATAAAACATGTTCATCAGGATCCTTGCCATTGCATTTACAATAATGCATTTACCAATCTATTCTACTCCCATAATAAAATAGATTAGTCTATAAATGGTAGGGGATAATCATGTAATGCCATATTGGATTTTCACCAACTAAAATAGTTAAGTAGGATAATGTTGCCCATAATAATAAAATCAAAAAATTTTATAATCTTCTACTTAGGCTGTATTATTCTACAACACTATTATTAACTAATGTAGCCATAAAATCTAATTATTAAAAATTGGATTACCCAAACTTTCATCCTTCCAACAAGCAGGCTAATGTTGAATAACAGCAGAAGATATGCCTTAATCATATGGCATACAGCTTTCTATTATTACAGATAAAAATCTCCTTGATGACATCTGATCCTGGCTTACTGTCTTTTGAATCTTGGCTTAATACTACCTTTTGTGTTTTGGCTTAATACCACCTTTTGAGTCCTGGCTTAATACTACCTTTTGTGTCCTGGCTTAATACTACCTTTTGTATCATGACTTAATACCGTCTTTTGAGTCCTGATTTAATATCGCCTTTTGTGTCCTAGCTTAATACCGTCTTCTGTGTCCTGGCTTAATTTCTCTTTTTGTCATGACATGTCAATTAAATAAAATATATTCAAATTAGCAAGAATGTAAATGTTGAATCATGAAATGAAACCATGGTATTAAATAACTATGCCTATAAAATCTACAGAAAAAAGAGTAAATATAATCAAGTATTAATAAAATACAAAAGGTCTATCCAAGCACATCAACGACACCTATACTAAAAACATGACCCTTGAAGACTCCCACTGATAATACCTTTGACCAAGGATCCGCTATCATATTATCTGTCAGAAAATGCTCCTCATAAATGTTATTCTTGTTGACCTTTTCTCTTTCTACTAGATACTTGATCTCTATATGCTTAGAAGTATCTAATTTCTTGTTATTCTTTTAAAAGAATACAACATGCTTATTGTTATAATATAGCAACAATGGTCTGGATATGTTATCCATAATTTCAAACCAAAAATGAAGTCCCTCAACTAGATTGCTAGCTTTGTAGCCTCAAATGGTACCACGAACTCTGACTACATAATAGAAGAAGTCAAAATAGATTTTTTGCATTCCTGCATGAAATAGCTCTTTTAGCCATCATTATATCTTGACGTGGACTTTCTGTCATCAGTACATCCATCGAGATCCGTGTTAGAACATCCAACCACCTCTAGGTTATCAACACTACCATACATATGCATGTAATCTTTCATCTTCTATAAATAATAGAGAATCTTCTTTGCCTCTGTCTAGTGAGCAGTCCCTATATTTGACTGAAATCGTCCCAGCATGCTCACTACGAATGTGATATCATCTACAAAACTGTGCATACATCAGATTCCCTACCATAGACACATATTTTCTGACAAAGATCTCCTTTCAATATCATTCCTAGTGCACTGCATCTCTTGAGCACACAAGCAATGAAGGCTCTCACAGACAGTCCTAGTAATCCACAATTTCTGTTCACACCTGATTTCAATAACAAGAATCCATGTCTTTTATCTCAAAATTCTTAAACAAAAAATACTTGGTCTTTGCAATTAACTGTGCCACTATTGGCTAAAGTTATGATGTTAACATAAAAATACAAAAAAAATAAACATACTCCCACTGATCTAGGGATATATGCATTGATCTTTGCATTCTCAAAAACCTGGTTAAACTTTAGACCTACTCTTTGGAAGCTTGCTTAAGACCATAAGTTGAATTATTGAGCTTGCAAACCATTCCATCTTTATCGTTTACCTTAAACTTTACATCTATTTGATATAATTCCAAATCGGATAGCATAACTAAGACCAATAAATATAAAGTTAATGCCTTCTCCTTGTATAATTCCTCTTTCCTAAAAGTTTCACTTTATAGTGATCAATTTTCGAATTGGAATCATACAGCCTTGTATACCTAATTTTGAGACTACGAGTATATTGTTCTTCAACAAATACATAAGATCCTAAACCTTGCTGTTGCCCAAAGATAGCAACACATATTTTATGGACATTAATCACTTGAGGGCAATATAACTACTGATAGCTTGCTGAAAACTATTAGGATTTTCCTCTTGACCAATGCCAAAAACATCCACTATGAAGTACAGTATATATGATTGGATAAAATGATACATTTACGTAGTTTAATAAATCTTCTTATTGCTTCCTTTGGCTCTAAAATTATTTCATCATTCTTCGATAATATTTCTGTTATCTCAATTGGTTGTTCTATAGTTAGTTCCATGGGGTCTCATCAAACTCTAAATTTCTTGTCTATGATAACCCACTAGCATCATCAATGAATCTAGCATGACTGGTTTCTATTATCTTATTTATTGAGTTCAGAAAGTAAAACTAAAATCCTTTTAAGCTTATTGGACATTCTAAAAAATAACGACTCAATGTGCTAAAACCAACCACTCTCTCATAAGGGTTATGAAACCATGTTTTTACGCTGCAATCCCAAGCAAGAATATTACTTAAACTGTAATTGACTTACTTAGCACCTTATAGGTTGTAGTATTCATTGCTCCCCATAGGATCAAATAATCTCATGCTCTTGATCATATCTATTTGTCACTTCTTTTGCTATTCAAGTATGATTCCTAAGCTATAAGTCTTAGCTCTAGTAAATATTTAGGCAAAAGTATCAGGGTATAGATCAGAATGACATGGTCTACCTGAAAAATTATCTAACTTTTCAGATTTAACAATTTTAATCATTTGATAAATATTTTCCACTCCTATATTGAATATTTTCCATTAAGTCTAACAATCTCTAGTTGCGAATAGTTTTTATTTTCCTTTTCCTTTAAAGAAAACTCTTATATATATACATATTATCAAACCTCAGGGGTTTTAGAATATCATTACTTACAATCCTCTATAAATTTTTCTTAGATACATGTCTTAAACATCTATACCAATGATGGGAGTTAAAGGTATATGGTTTACTTCCAAAAGTAAGTAAACTACCTAAAGTGAAGTAAAGGTTTTGCTACTCCAATAGGTTTGAATTACAACTAGTATTTAAGTCTCTAATCTTCGATACTTTCATACCCAGAATTTTCATAGTCCTTATTCTTTTTTCATTTAAGCCTGTCCAGCTTTATAATCTTTTTATATATGTTTCTTCTGAGTCACATTACAGAGGATTTCATTTACTCAACATAAAGACTCTAACATTTTCTTAAAGAAGATTTTCCTTTCTTTTCATTGAATTTCCTTCCTTAGTATCTTCGCCTCAATTTTACCTTTTTCTTTAAGTTGCTATAGGTCACTAGGATCTAACTTTATAGTTCTAGTGAGAAAGTGAAAGTCAAATGAATCACCTTTAGAGGTTTTCATATCCTTGAACTTATCAGTATTAGCTTATAGCTCCAACTTGTACTTCTTCACACTCCATTACCATTAAAAGTGGTACAGATGCGCTTAGGTAATAGAACATCTCTCTGCCCCTTTTAGAAATCTCTAATATTCTTTAGATTTCTCCTTGAATAATCTTTTTCAATGTTCCTTATTTGAACATTTCTTTACACGATCCCAAGTACTTAACATCCCCAAGCACTAGAATAGATTACTCAAATGAGCACATTTAGCTCGAACACTCCTATACGTGTTTTCAATTTTTCCTTTATTGTAGTTAATTTTAGGATGTGTTCTCTAATATTGCCACTTCCATTAAATTTTGTTCCAATCATAAGATGACTCTTCAATCCTTTATCAGTCACTTCAAATTTTGTTTAATTCTCTTTTATGTATTCCTTGATAGTATCTTTCATCACAATATTGCCTCTTATAGCCATTGGGATAGAACTCCTCATAAGCTACTAGGTTTTCCTATTGGAAAATTCTTAATTTCTTTATTTTTCATAACTATAGCAGGAGAATGCTACTCTCAAGGGTAAGGGCAATAGTTTTGTTTTCTATAAGAGCCAAGTCTAAGATCATAAATCCTAGTTATGTTTTAACTGCCTCAAATATTTTTATAATTTCATCTAGACAAAATAAGAAATGAAGCAAGAATAATTCCAAGGATTGGACTCCTAAAATAATAATTACTAGATGAGTTCATTTACAATGCTATACAGACAATGATAGATCCATGACTCATACATGCAATGAAATAAACTAAGCTATCAAAACATAATAAGCAAGCAATTATTTCCTTTTCCAAGAGTCAACCGAACTACATACTTATCCTTTGGGACAAGGATGCACTGGTCCTCTTATATATCCTGGCAAAACTGCCAAACAATTATTACCTTTTCAAGAGTCAATCGAACTACATACTTATCCTTTAAGATAAGGATGCACTGGTCCTCTCATATATCCTGACAAAACCACCAAATAATTATTATCTTTTCCAAGAGTCAATCGAACTACATACTTATCCTTTGGAATAAGGATGCACTGGTCCTCTCTTATATCCTAGCAAAATTTCCAAACAATTATTACCATTTCCAAGAGTCAATCGAACTACATACTTATCCTTTGGGATAAAGATGCATTGGTTCTCTCTAATATTCTAGCAAAACCGCCAAGGAATGATGGCATCAGAAATCACAACACCTTTGGGTGAATGAAACCCTTAAGCCAAACATCTTTATTTTCTAAGTGCATGTAATCTTTTAATCTTGACAATGTCACCTTTGGGTGGACAATGTCGTTCTTTGCTGTAACCACGAAAGTGTGAATTTTGATAATGTCATCTATCGATGAGTCATGTACTTCTATGTTGTAGCTTGTGAATGAACAAACTTTGGATTTGAGCATGTTATGATAAAACCAAGTGGGCCACTTCGATGGTCCCATAAAAATCCTTACACAACATCTACAAACCCTAATTTAACAAACTTGGACAATGTCACCTTTGGGTGAACACTGTCCTTCTGAAGCATTTACAAATACAGAAACTTGAATTTGAACACACCATAATGAAACAAGATTACCACTTTGGTGGTCACACCTAATTCTACTATGATATGAACAAATCCCAACTTACAGCTCATGAGATATTTATTTAACCATGAATGTTTTTAAAATATAACTGTATAAGTCTAAACATTCATATAAACATGCACATTAGCTCATACATTAATCTGGTAACTATTTTATCATTTTAAATTGTAAAAGCTTAAAAATAGCCCCAAAAGTAACTTTTAATCAGATACTATAGACTTAGGAATCCAAAAATTATGTTATAAACATACTAGAATGTAGTCCTTGACGAGATAAGCTCATCAGAAAAATTAGGAGTCCATCGGACCTCCCACAAGCCGAGTTAAACCCGGCATATGAGATCACACACCTGTGATCCAAACAGGCCTTAAGGGTCTGTCATGGTTTGGTTCTGATAGACCCGATTTGGCGAAGTCCAATTTAATTTGATCTGGTTCTGAGAGGAGCGGCTTCGGTCCCACCTGGGTTTGGGTCTGATGAAATAAAGTCGGATCCAGGTTGACCTGATTTTGGTTGGGTCTTAACTGGTTTGGGTTGACCCAATTCAAGTCAAAGCCTTGGCTGGTTCAGGTTGCCCGAATAGGGTCGGGCCTTGACCTAGTCGAGTTTTCAACTGGTCCAGATTGACCCAGTTTGGTCGGGTTGTATATATGAGTTTCGGGTCTAGTATACGGACCCAGTATTCGATCTAGGCAACCAGTCTGGATTTGGTCTGAACCAGTTTGGTTGGGTTTTAGGTTAACCCAGTCTAGTTTGCCACATCATTTTTTTAATTCTAGCGAGTGGATCTCACTAGCCGACATGTGGTGGCACATCTGGTGGTAGGTGGAGGTGATTTTTGTATTGTCGTCACTGTCTTAATGAGATCTACAGGATGGTATGGTTTATTTTAAATTTTTATGATATAAAAAAATAATCCAATTGAGTGAAACCTTTCACTTTGACTCCAAAATTGAAAATAGGAACCAAAACAAATTTATTTTTTGCTTTAATGGCTTTAAACATCATTCTAATTCTTGACTCAATGATTTTAATTCCATATGGGATGGCTCTAATACCACTGTAGGATTTTCTAATCCTTGTAAGATTTTCTAATCTAATAAAACTATTCCCAGTAATCCCATAAAATAATAAAATACATTAAGCAAAATCTAATCATAATAATAAAGAAACATACCTTTTGCTAAAGATTGATTTTCGACTGTGTTCTTGACTTGATTCACAACAATGATCTTCTAGCATGCTCTCCCTTGGGTATTGTTGATGACATATTCCTCTTAGAAAATTACAACACGACGTCTGTTTATCCCTAAAATGTAATAAAGAGGCAACACGGGTCTGGCCAGGTATCACCACCCAAACACTCCATCAGTGAGGTAGGTAGGCACATGATCAGCCACACATATCGATCTCTAGATTAATCGTCAACGTACTACAAGAATTCCCCGCAAGGAGTGTGGTCTGGAATCTTGTACCTGGACAGCCATTCCCACACTTGGAGTACACATTTAGCATATTATAAAGGCCAAGGCAATGCCCTTGGGAGATCGTAGGATCTTCATCCTATGGTAGCTTGTGATAACTAGTCGATTCTTAACAAAATCATAGGCAATCGCACCCACTTCATTTTTGGTTAGTGCATTTACACCGATTCTAGGCAAATTCACTATATAATCACTTGATGATCATAGATAAAGGCATCTTGAACCTCTCTAACTCATAACTTTCTAGAATACTCAGGGAACCCACCTCTCTAAAGGAGCTTGCCATCTTTAATGCAAGTTCCATACTAATTGCTCTATTACTGACTTGATCATAGGAGTGGACATCGGACAACATTGTCCTGCTTTGATAACTTTCTGTTCCATCTTGCAGGAAGCATGATAAGTCATCTAGCCCAATTTCAATAACAACAGTTTGGCGCCCACCGTGGGGCCCTGACTATTCTTTCAGAAACATCTACGGTATCATTATAAGAACAATATATATCTACCCATCTCTAATGGACGGTAATGATTTAGAGTCGCCACCTAGATTAAGGTCTAGATCCTATAAATGTAATCTCATCATAAGAAAAGATTTCTATTGACTCATTTAACCCAATTTATTGGCTTTGATCTATCAGAGAACAAGTAAGTGTTCAAGGTACAGTTTGGGAAGGTGTTAGGCACCCAAAGCTGTCCGATCCAAAAATCGACCTCTTATGTGATTCTACTTTCCTTAAACTCTATGGTTCTGACTGTTCATGGTCAATGGATGATAACTAGGACCCATGGGGAATCCTATGCCAAGTTGTTAAGTTCTTCTAACCTAAATTCAGCCAAACATGTTCTCAAAATAAATAAACAAACAAAAAGTAATGTACAGTGAACCGAACCAACGATGGTTCAGTGATGGACAAAATCTGAGACGCTCAAAAAACATCTTAAATTGCCTACGTATTCCAATCCTGGAAATCAAGTCTATAACGTAGTTCGAATGGAATGTGATTAAGGTTTATGGATATGGTTTATGCTTAAGCTTCACTAGATTCAATTGTTCAAGTTGAAGTTTATGTTTGATGATGATTGAGATTGAATCTAGAGATAGCCTATGTGGATTAAAGTGAATATGGATATGATATGGATATGGATATGTATGTGGAGGACCTAAAGATACTAAGATGTGGTACCATACTTGGAGAGATCCTCCAAGTTGCCTACGTATTTTAAAGGTCCTGAAAATCAGGTACAATGTAGTTTGTTGTTTTTGGGTTGATACTCTCAAGGAGCAAAGAGGGAAATACTCTCAAAGGGCAATGATAAGTCTACTCTCAAGAAGTAAAGGGGTAAATACTCTCAAGGAGCAAAGGGTTTGACACTCTCAAGGAGCAAAGGGGTTTGGTACTCTCAAAGAGCAAGGGGTTTGATACTCTCAAGGAACAAAGGGTTTAATACTCTCAAGGAGCATACTCTCAAGGAGCAAGGGGTTTAATACTCTCAAGGAGCAAAGGGTTTAATATTCTCAAGGAGCAAGGAGGTTGATACTCTCAAGGAGCAAAGGGTTTAATACTCTCAAGGAGCAAGGGATTTAATACTCTCAAGGAGCAAGGATATGATACTCTCAAGGAGCAAGGGTATGATACTCTCAAGGAGCAAGAGTTTGAGTCCATGTTTAGGAATCTCTCTAAAGTGCCTACGTATCTTAGGGTACTACCCTAAGAATCAGGATCCGTGTAGTTTGGAAGCGGATTCATTCATTCATGTTCTTCTTTCAATATTAGGGTGTGAAACCTAAATGCTCTATGGTTCAATTCACATCACACCTATCTAGTTCTCTGCTTCCTAGAGGAAAATGAGCTGAGGGGTAGGGATAATCCTAAAGCTACCCTTGACTTAAAACCCAAATTTGGCATTTTTTGGGCTAGGCTTCATATCTCTTGATTAAAATTTATCATTTTCATTCTTATCCTTCAAGTAAATGTGGGTGCCTACATGTACGTCCCCACACCTAATATGTCTTCTAGGTGTACAAATATGGCAGTTCGACTAGGGTGTTGCAGAAATTAAGTTATTGCCAATAATAAATATCATTCAAATATGACAAGTAACAGCATATATCATCTCAAATATAACAATAAAGCATGTGAATAATATGGCAAGAAAGCATGTGAGCATCAAAAGGATAGACATGGCATCTCATGTATTATTCTCACCAAGGGATGCCTCAGACGGAATTCTCTAGATCTATGGTTGGGATCTAACATGAATCTCTCAATATCTCAAGATCAGATCCTCAATCAATGGTTTGGATTCTTTAAAATATTATCATTAAAATCAACACCTCTAATATCTTCAAAACAGCCAAGATCAATGGCTCAGATCTCATATCAAGATATAATCATAATCAGACTAAGATCCAATGGTTCATATCACTCTTAAATCACACATGATCAAGATCAAACGATTTAAATTCTCTCAAAATCATAATCTAACCGTTCATATTCATTAAATCAATCATCAAGACAATCCAATGGTCCAAATTCATTTATATTACTCATGATGTCCATCCAATGGTTCATATTGCTCATAATGATAAGCTAACCATTCGGATTTCTCTAAATCATTCATAATCAAGATCCAATGGTTCAAATTCTTTTAAATCACTTCATCATGATTAGATTAGGAAATCAATGGCTCATATCACTCCTAATGTCAATTCAATGGTTCAAATTCTTCTAAAACACAATATGATGAAAATCTAACGGTTTAAATCATTCATGATGATAATCCAACCGTTCAAATTTATTCCAATCACTCCCAAAGATAATCTAATGGTTCAAATCGCTTACCATGATAATCTAACCATTCATATCCATTTAAATCACTTTTGATGACAATCCAACGGTCCAGATTACTCAAATTAATAATCTAATTATTCAGATTACTCAAATCAAAGTAAATTGTGATCAACGGATCAAATCAGAACTCCAAGATCAATGGTCCTAGTTTCATCAAAATTTTGGGATCAATGGTCCAATCAAAGTTTCAAGATCATTGGTCCAATCAAAGTTCCAAGATCATTGGTCCTAATTTCATCAAAATTCCAAGATCAATTCAATTTCATCCCAATTCCATAATCGGATCAATTTCAATTTCATCAAAATTCCATATGATGAATTAATTTTATCAAAATTCAATATATGATCGGATCAATTTCACCACATTCAAGCATGGTATGATCAAACATATTAAATTCCAGCATCACATAGCCAAAATTAATCTCATTGAATTCCATGATCAATAGTAGATTCAATCAATATCAGACTTTTTAATCACATAAAATTCAGCAACATCAAAACAAATTGACATCCAATGGCTGAGATCAATATTAATAAATTATGATTTTTTCCAGAGAAAACAAAAGCTTCGGATCATTACAAGGGATTGTGGAGTGTTGTAGAAATTCAGTGGCTATTAAGGACTTGCAAAGTCATAGGTGACTAGTTGGGGAATAGTCCATGGTGGGGTTTGTTTTGGGATGATAACAGGTACAGGTTTGAAGAGGTTTGTATCAAGATTTGGTACATAGGTAATCAGTTGGGCTTGCTAAGGAGATCGGATAGAAAGTGGGTCTGCGGGTGAGAGGCGGTCATGGCTGAAACTGGGCAGGTGTTGGTTTCGATGATGTTTATAGGTAGTAACAAGTCGGCTGTAGGTGTTGAGTGATTAGTGTGATGACTAGGTAGGTACAGAAGATGCTACGGTGAGATGGGTATATGATAATAGGCGATGATGCTTGCGGACAGGGATGGGGAAGGTTTTGGTTGGATGATGCAGTAGGTACAAGGGTGATCGTGCAAAAGGAATTAAAGAGGATGGGGGGCGGTGGCTTACCTGAATCATAGATCCCCTCCCAATAGCTGCCTTCTCCTCCTCCTCCTTCTTCTTCTTCTTCTTCTCTATTTTCCGTCCCTCTGGCCGATCTAATCTCCTCCTTCTTCTGTTCTATCTCCTCTTTCTCCCAATGATCTCTCTCAATTCTCTCTCAATCTCTCGCTCTCCTCTCTTTTGATCTCTCAGCCCCCTTTTAGATTTCTGATTTTTTTCTTTTCTTTCTTTTTTTAGAAATCTCTCAGCCACTTAGAGTTCTTCTTCCCTTTTTTTCCTTTTATTTTCTTTCTTTTTTTTAGAGTCCACCGACTCTTCTCCCTTCTTTCCTTCTATTTTCTTTCCTTCTTTTTATTTCCTTTTTTTACCAATGGGACCCACAGCCAAGTGGCTTTCTCTTTCTCTCTTGCCTTACCGAAGTGGCCACTCTAATTAGGTCTCCATGGCTTCCTTCTTTAAAGTCCCACTGAGACTTTATCTCTCTCCTTCCTCTTCTTATTTATTATTATTTTTTCTTTCCATTCTTCTCTCCATTACCGACTCACTCTCAGATTCTCTATAAACATAATATATATGCATATATAATAGCAAGTTATATAACATGCATATCAATATATACATATACATACTATATGACACTATGCACATGAATCGAACCGGTTTGGTCTGAGCTGATTTGTTCAAGACTGACTGAGCCGGATTGACTTGATTGGGTTGGACCGACATGAGTTGACTGGGTTAAATTGATATGGGTTGAGCTGAGTTGGGCCAAGATTGGTTTTTCTCTCTCTATCATTTTATAGGTCATTTCCGCTACTATTCAGCATGGAATCTTTTGAAGGTCTCTGCCGTAAATTTTTCATGTTCACTTTGTAGAACACTAAAAATGAAAAATACTAGAGTTTGAATCACCTCATTTGGACGTAAAGTGACCAACTTATGAATCTATGAAGTTTAAACAGGTCAATTTACGATAATTGCGCTAGCAACTCTTCATGGGATGCCTCAGAGACTTCTGCCTAAAATCCTTCACGTCCACTTTCTAGAGCACTAAAATGAGGAATACTGACACTAGAATCATCGGATTCAGATGTCGAATGAGCAAGATATGAAAATATGAAGTTTAAATAATTAAACTTACGATAATTTGCATGCAGGCCCTTGGATGATTATGATTAATCTCCAGAAAATACCTTTATTCATATTCTCAGACTAAAATCATCATATCTTCTCCATTTGACATTGGAATTGAGCGATTATGATCTCATTTTAAAAGTATTTCCAGACCTACGCATCCATGCAAGTTGCAGCCCATGACCTTGTTGTGGGGCCCGTTAAAGATGGTCTCGAAGTGGCAGTCAAAATTCAAACCTCACATTGAGATCCATCAACTTGCCATATGTATTCACTTAGGCTCCTGGACACTAGGGACCATTTCAGCTCTTCTCAAAACACTATAGAGAGCGCTGGCGGTGCTGATCGACTATTATTTTTGAAAGACTTTCACTCGCCTCCCCTGTACTTTTCAAACTTTCTCTCACCTCTCCCACTTTGCTGTCTACACTCCAATAAGACTTTGTTCAGCTGGGGATGGAAAAAATGGGGTGTTTACAATCATCTGCACTCAGAACGGTGACTATAAGAAACAACGCTGGGAAAAATAATGGAAATCAACCTCTAAACAACAATAAAGGAAGAAATTGTGATGGAAAACCCCCTACGGGAGTTCCTCCCCCACCTCTAGCCAGTCAGTATGTCACTGTAGAATAGTTCAATGCTCTCAATGAGCAGCTTGCTACATTAACCAGGGCAGTCATGCCACCATCTACTTCACCATGGTGCAACCTAAATAGAATGGCTAGAGGGTCGAGATCAGGATCTAGAGGATCCAAATAAACCAGACACTCATGTCGGTCGGCTCATCCATCGTCTAGCCATCCCTAGGGATGAATGCTAGATCCTATCTCTGAAGAGGATGATACCAACTATATGGTCAAAGAGGAAACATCTTCCACTTGCTCGAGGAGAATCTTTGTGCATGATCGCTTGGGACCCAGGAATGAAGGCGACCCCGGAGAAGCTCAAAGGTTGGTTGACAATGGTAAAGCCAACATCAGGGCTAAGGAACTCCAAGACATCGCTGATCGACATTCAAACCCAGGAACTCTCTAACAATAGATTCGAGCGAAGCAAGACAAGTTCGGCGATATGGAGAAGCAGTAGGCGGAGATGATAAACGTCAATCGAAAGAGAGAATACCATGTTGATATGGTTTTCTCCTGAGAAATAATGGAGGCCACAAGACCAGATAATTTCATGATGCCAAAGGTCAACCCCTATGATGGGACCACTGACCCACAATTGCATCTTGATAATTACTTCGCAATGATGCTCCTAAATCGGTACAATGATGTGATACTTTGCAGAGCATTTCCATCTACTTTAAAAGGACCAGGATGGTTATAGTTCAACAACCTCCCCATTAACTCCATCGCAGTTGAGTGATCATTTCTATGAACATTTCCAGACTCAAGCTACACCAAGAAAGGATGGCAAATATTTCATGCATGTCAAACAGAAGCCGGGTGAGTCTTTAAGAAAATTCTTGGCCAAGTTCAATAATGAGGCACTGGAGATTAAAAATCTCAGCCCAGATGTAAGGATGACTGCCCTATATGATGGGGTAATACATCTGGAACTATTGAAATCCTTGGCCAAAAGACCACACACTGATCTATAAGATTTAAGAGCTCGGTACAACAAATACACAGCAGCGAATGATGCACTGCTTTTAAAGCAAGGGAAGCAAAAGACGGCAGGAGAAAACAAAAGAACTGACTCTCAAGTAAACATTGCAACATCACAACCATCAAAAAGCAAAAGTCAAGAAAAGACAATTTTCCTGGGAAAAAAGTTACGCGAGTAGAATTCGACTGAGATGCCTTCACCCCTCTAAACTTACATATGGCCAAGGTAATGTCCGAGTTAAAAGGCACTGCCCTATAATTGAAGGATCCCCTAAAGAGGAAAGCGGACCCAAAACGCAGATCGATCAAAAAATACTGCAAGTATCATAAAGACCATGGGCATGACACTAAAATATGTCGCGCACTCAGGTATGCAATCGAAGATCTGATAAAGAGAGGTCATGCCAAGAAGTATGTGGGAGAGGGAGAAAATAAAGATTGCCGAGGGAAGCAAACCATCGAAGTTCATGATGTTGTGGACCCGAAACACAAAAGAAAAGAGAGTGTTTCGAAAGACAAGCTTGACTCGCCACCTTTAAGGAAAATGAGCAACACAAGATCAAGTCGCATCAGAGCAATTTCAAAGAGCCACAACACGTTGGAAAAATCACAAAATAGAGGTCGCTCTCTAACTCGAATTCGTCCTGCAACACAAATTAAAGAAGCAGTGAACAATCTGACAAGACGCTTCTCAGTATTCTATCTAGATTAGGAAGCCAGAGGACATGAATTGGGTTAAATACGAACCCGAAGAGGTAATTGCTGACCTCATAAAAAGTTTCAAAAATCTTAGTCTTAAAGATGCAAAGTAGTCAGAGTGACATTCAACTCGTAGAAGCACCAGTCCACCACTCAGGCATATCGGCACACCAAAAAATTAAGAAAAAATTCCATCTAACCCCTAAAAACTGTGTCAAATTCCATCTGACCCCCGACATTTTCAAAAGTCTCATCTACTCTCCGAAAGGTTTCCAAATGTCTCATCTACCACCCAAAGTAATTTCACTGTTAGTCAAATAGACCCCACCCATTAGTATAGTCCCGTTAGTTGCAAATATTAGGACACTATTGCCCTTTTCCCTGTAGTAGAAGACGATAATGCCCCCCCCCCAAGTGAAAATACATTACTTACCAAATTCTTCTTCAACAGTAAAAGTAAAAAAGAAAAAACCTTGTTTCACCTTTCTTCCCCGACGACTATCAACGGTGGAACCTTCTTTCGTGCCAACAGTGTGTTGTTCTTCTCTTAGTCGGCGACGACACACAGCAGTGTGTGCTTTATTTTACCAGTAGTTAGCTGCGACAACTACATTGAAGCATCTTCACCGACGATGGATTCTACTTCTCTGTAGAAAGGAGAAGAAATCCGTAGAGTCTGCATCTATTCTCGTACGAGCTACGAAGGAAGCCCTAGATTTTTTAGGGCAAAGATTTGACATCAGACGACGATCGGAAGCCCCCACCCTATCAAAGATTGCATGAACCTCTATTTGTATATTTTTCCTAATCTTCAGGTATGAAACCCTAATATGAAATTACCACAGTCAGTTGCCTACAAACATTATATAGTTATGAATTGAATCTTTAGTTATTCCATCACATTGAAGGAGTGGGTTCAGCCGACAGCCGACAGCCGACAGAACTTTTTTCGATTCCTCGACAGTAAGGTTAGTTCATTGTTAATCTGTGAGAATTTGTTTTCTAACCTTTTTTATGCGTTTCTTATCCATTCTTTATTCTTTCAAATTTCTTTCAATTTTGTTCTCTCGATAGTGGTGTTTGTCCCCTTCCCTAATGCTTTCCCTATTTTTTAATCTTAATTTTCATGGAAAGGTTCAAATGTTTGGAAACATCACTATTGTTTGGAAACATCAGTATTGTAGTGCTTATAAACTGCTCCTTTACAAAATGTCTGAAAACATCGCTACTTTATAAATTCTTTATTATCTTGACAGTGGTCTGGAAACAGTAGTGCTGGGGACCAAATCATTCCCCAGCACTATTGTTTGGAAACATCACTTTCGTAGGACCATCACTACTTTAGAAAATTTTTGAAACAAAACATCAATCATTTTAATAGAAAGTTTGCTTAGTTATATCATGCTGGGGACCAAATCATTCCCCAGCACTATTGTTTGGAAACATCACTTTTGTAGGATTAAGAAACATCACTACTTTAGAAAAATTTTGAAAGAAAACGTCAATCATTTTAATAGAAAGTTTGCTTAGTTATATCAATCATTTTAATAGATTCTAACTACTTTTTTTTCTTTATATAAATAGCATAATGAGTGATAAAGTCAGCATATATTACATGTGCGAGGATCGCACTGAATTGAAGTTAGTCGATGAAGATCTATATGGTTGGATTGATGTGGTTTATGATGTGTATTGTACAGTGCTATCTAACATTCCAGATGGTAGAAATGTGACCTTTTCTGTCAAGGCTGAGATGCCAAATGGAAGTTATAGAGATGTAAAGGGTGACATAGATGTTTCAGAGTTGACAAATTTCTTTAAAAAGGAAGGTAAGGGTATCCCCATGCACATAAGTGAAGTCAGTGTGGGTGAGGCCGTGGTAGAAAATTTCACTATTAATGGCTTGTCAGGAGCAATGATAGGTCGACCACGACGTCGTAGGCCATCCAGGTTAAGGGCTGTCACAGTGCCTTTCGAGGAAGGGCCCAATACTACCACTGCCGCTGCTACTGTTGACAGTGTCACAGTCCCTGTCCAGGAAGGGCCCTACACTACCACTGCCACTACTACTACTATTGTTGGTAGGCAGGCTGAGAAGAATATGGCCAGCAATACCACCACTACCCCTACATCCACTACAGCTGATAGAACACCTCTTTCGAGGAAGAAAACTGTTGTTAGTAAGCCCGTGAGGAAAGATAAAGACAAAGAACCAGCCATACATCAAAGCAGTGAAGATGATGGTGATGAAGATAATTGGGATATTAATGTTGCGAAGAATATGGTCAGCACTACCACCACTACCCCTACATCCACTACAACTGATAGAGCACCTCTTATGAGGAAGAAAACTGTTGTTAGTAAGCCCATGAGGAAAGATAAAGACAAAGAACCAGTCATACATCAAAGCAGTGAAGATGATGGTGATGATGGTGATGAAGATAATTGGGATATTAATGTTGAAGATAATAGAGAATCTTCAATTGATTCTGAAGAGTCTGTTGATGGAGAGGAAGATGATATGTTTCTATCAAACATGGAGGAAGATGAGGTTGAAGAAGAAATTGGTGTTAGAGACAGAGATCATGATATTGATGAAGTGAAGAGGGTCAACATTCAAGTTGGAGATGAATTTGCAGATGTATATTCATATAGGAGAGCTCTTACAGACTTTATAGTCCAAGAAGGGTCAAATGTGATAAGGATGAAAAATGAGAAAAATAGAGTGACAGTTGTTTGTTCTACTGAGGGGTGCCCTTGGATGATACATGTTGCTGCTAAACGGGATGGGCGTACATTCAAAGTGAAAAAGTATATTTTTTCCCATTCTTGTGCTAGGGTGGAGAATAATAAAACTGCTTCTTCGGCCTGGATTGCACAGAAATTAGGTAGCAGGTTAAAGATTGATCCTGACATGAAAGTGAAGAGCATGGAGGCTACTATTAAGGCAAAATATGGTATCAAACCTAGCAGAGGCCAACTATACCGTGCACGGTTGATGGCCAAGGATGAGTCTCTTTCAAATTTTAAGCAATCATATGCGTCATTGCAAAAGTATGGTGAGTCATTACTAAAAAGGAACCCCGGTAGTTCTTTCAAACTTAAATTTGAAGAATGGTCTGTTGCAACAAATAAGCCCATCTTTCAGAGAGTTTTTGTCTGCTTAAGTGCATGTAAGAGGGGATTTGTAAAAGACTGCAGACCATTTATTGGCATTGATGGGTGCCACTTAAAAGGGGCATATGGTGGGATTCTTTTGGCTGCCACAGCAATGGACGCCAATAATGGCTTGTTTCCTATCGCTATCAGTGTGGTTGAAAGTGAAAGTAAAGATAGTTGGACATGGTTTCTGTCTGGGTTATCTGATGCATTCTCTTCTGATCTAAATGGGAAGAGTCTGACATTTATGTTAGACAAACAAAAGGTATATCTAATTTGAAATTGCATCAGATACATTTAGTTTGATGTTTCAGATTATTGCACTCATAATATGTTAATTTGTTGTAGGGATTTATCCATTTTCTTGTTAAATTGTTGTAGGGATTGCCAGAAGCTCTCACAGATATATTTCCAACTGCCCATCAAAGACTATGCTGTAGACACTTGTACAGCAATTTCAAATTTAAGTACCCAGGAACCCTACTAAGGAGGTTGTTTTGGACCACATGTAAGTCCTATAGTGCTGAGGGTTTTAAAGCTGCAATGTATGAGATATCTATAGTGAGTAAGGATGCATTTGAGTGGTTAATGAGAAACCCAGTTTCAGCCTGGGCTCGACATGCTTTTGACCATGACATTGTTAGTGACCATGACACTAACAATATGTCAGAGTGCTTCAACAACTGAATCAATCCCTTCAGGTCTAAGCCTATTCTGGTATTAATTGATGAAATCAGGAGAGAACTGATAAAAAGGATGCAAAGCAGATACCAGTTAGCCTGTTCATTGAAGGGGAAGTTGACACCGGCATTTCAGAAGCAGTTGGACTTGGCACGAAATGCATCCAGATTTTGTAATGTACTTTCATGCGGTCCAGATGAATTCGAGATCAGTGATGGAGATGATAGGTTTGTAGTGGATCTGAAGATGAGCATGTGTGAGTGTTGAGCATGGAAAGTTACTGGACTTCCATGTAAACATGCAAGTACTGCAATCCTGTTCAAGCGAGGAAGATTAGAAGATCATGTATCACCATATTTCAGTCCTACAAAGTTTATGGATTGTTGTACTGAGATTATACATGGTATGCCTGGTTTGGCCACCTTCAAAAACACTGAAGATGGTCCTGTCATACAACCTCCAGTTTTTAGGAGGCGAGCAGATAGGCCATCCAAAAAAAGGAGAAAAGAACATGATGAACAACCAGGTAGTCAAACTAGATTGCATACATCTTCTGTTAAATGTTCCTACTGTACTCGGATTGGGCACAATTTGAGGACATGTAAAGCAAAGAAGGATCATTCATCTCAGCAAGGATCCTCTCAGCCAACATCTTCTCAGCAAGGTACCTCTTAGCAAGGAACCTCTCAGCAAGGAACCTCTCAGCAAGGAACATCCAAAAGAAAGGTCTTAACAAGTCTGTGTATGCCTTATAAATTAGGAATGCATTTATTTATCCTACTTATTGCTTATTGTTTATGATTCTGTAGGGCAAAAGGCAAGCTAGCCCTGTTCATTCTCAAATGCAAACTAGATCTCAATCATCTGTGGCATCTCAAGAGTCCTCTATCCAGGCAAAAGGGTTGGCAAGACTGGCAAAAAAGGCAGAAAATGCTAGGAGAAAATGGGCACAAGCACGTACGCAGATCTCTTAGATCAAGGTGAAGTAATATCCATTTGATCCATTTTTTATGTGAACTAATAATCTTTTGATGCATTTTCTAATGGCACCTTCTTCCCAATTTTATTTTGTTAATGATTTGAACAGTTCAGAGGAGATGTGGAATTGGGCCTTTGAGCTCTCTTCATTTTTTTCAAAATATTCATTATTGTTGGGTTTGTGACTTTGTGTCTTGTTAATCCTCTGTTGATAATGTATATTTGTCATCTCTTTCATAGGATATGGAGCTTTGCCTTGATGAGATCATGCTCAAAAGAAGCTGCTTGGGAATATGGACTTGTCGGACATAATTCATATAGGAATATTTTGCTTGGGAATATGGACTTTTTTTCTGTTTTTTGTTCACAACACAAAGGCATGTACTGTTTACTCAATTGGAAATGGAACTGATGTGGATGAATGTACGAGTATCGGCCAGACTTTATGAGCTGGCTATGGAACTGCTGACCATGTACGAGACTTGCTAGGTTACTTGCTATGGAAATTCCTCACTCTTTTACTTATCATTCTATATTACAATTATGAAAATGCATTTATAAAAATAGAATACATTTTAAGAATACAATACCAAATTCTCAGTGCAACAGGAAAGCATACCTTAGGTAGATTTAAAAGCAATTTTTGTGTCATGCTTTCAGTTGCCTTCATTTACATTGAAAGAACTTGATTCAGTAAGTAGGAAATTCTCTTGGCTCAATTGGGAGAGTTTGAAGGTCAGAATTTTCCACCTCCTAAGAGGTACATTAATTGGAGTGGGTTATGGCAGAAGTATCAATCCATGAACAGATACTTGGATTCCAGGTTCTCCTCCTATGAGGGCCCCTTTTCCATTGCCTCTCAATTCCCCTTCTTCCATTGCAGACCTGATTGATAGCTCTACTAAAACATGAAGAGCTGAAATTTGGTGACCTATGGATATAGCAAGGAGTAGCAAACATTTTTCTTATGCTTTTGAATAATCAATGTGTATTAGTCTCCTCAGGAGAATTCCATTAAAGTTAATGTCTATAGCTCTTGTCTTGGATCTCTATGTCATTCTAGTGGGGGTGGAGTATTTAGATATCACAATGGCAACTTCATATCTGATTTCTCTGACAAGCCCTTCGAATTGCAGAGATAAAAATGGTTAGAGTCAACCGATTCTTGAAGGAGATTCTTTGATGCTCATCAATCTATTGAGACAGAATAGCAATGACTAACAAAATTTATGGTGTATACATTTCTTTCTAAAAAGTTCCCCACAGACCTTATCTGAATTTGTACCCTATCAAATGGGAGAGGGGATTTTCTGTATCATGGGTCTTGTTTGGCATCCTTAACTAACATAAGAATCTTAAGATGAATTCTTCTACTCCTCATACATATAAGAGACTGCCCGAGTAATGGCTTACAAACCTTGACAATTAATCCTCTTGTCAAGTTAATAATGGCTTTAAGCCTAGATGAATCTTGATACTGTTACTGTTTGCAAAATGGTTATACTAGGGGGGGAAAACACTCTTCCTGGTATAGGGAAGCATTCAAGAGGATCAGAGTATCAAAACTCTTGCATAGGACTCCATGCATTATTTTGGACTGTGGTAAATGAGGATAAAGAAGAGAAACAAGAATGATGATGTCCTAATCAAATATAGAGTTTGAAAAGAGGATATCTCCGTAGTGTACATTGACAGAAGCTAGTACATCATAAAAAGAGAGGTAACCTAAATTCTGACTACCATAAGAGTGCACAAAACCTACAAGTTACAATCAACTAATCAGTTCTTTCTTTAGGATTCTTCAATTCTAGATTTTCGACATCTTCGAGGAGCTCTTCATACAACTTAGAACTTTGTGCATTCACTCTAATGGCTCCTCGTAGGTAACCTTTCAAGTAAGCCGAGGACGTACTTCTACCACTTGCTATATTTGATGTTGTCATCTGTGAGCTTTCTCCTGTCTGCTGGGAGCATTCCCCTGACTCAGCAATTGCATGTGTGGTGCTACCACCCTGAGAACATACCGTTGTGTCTCAGCATTCGAACATCCCGCATCCACGATTATCCACCTGCACCAAGAGAATTATACAAGAAAACTATCATTGAAAATGACAATTAATTATACATGATGACTTTCATTGAAAAAGACAATTAAAAACACAATAGATTAACACTGACTCCTGTGGAACGTGGGCAACATCAGAATTGTCGTCCATTGTTTGTTGTTGTTTTTTCCGTTCTAACTTTGCATTGCCCTGCTCCACATGGGCATTGATTCGATTGGTCCAACCACATAACAAAGCTTTGACATCTTGGGCATCGATAGTACTTCCTCCCCTGATTTTTCCCATTAATAGTTGTACATGTCACACATGTGACACCACAAGACTCACATTTCGCATCCATATTGTCAATATAATTCAATCAAGCAAGTAGAGTGAAGATAGGATCAGGAGCCTTGCCGAATGGTTCTTCCCTGAAACACTCATAAGATGGATGGTCAGTATCAACCTCACTAGAATTCCATCATGAAAATAGACTATTCACAGCAGGATTGATAGACCACATCAACATCACATAACATTTTACTCAAAGGGGAATTAAATGGAAAATATATTTTTAAACAAAATGATGCAGGTTACAGACAAGGGAGAAGGATGGAGAAGGACACGGCAAAATACCCAGAGAGAGAAAGGGCTAGTAAATTTCCGTTACCAGATATGGAGAAGGAAACGGCAAAATACCCATATTCTAATGGTTTGACGGATGAGAAACCTGAAACATTCATGGATTTCTCTCATAAAGGGATTTAACATGATAAAAGCAAGAACATTGCTTGAAATAAGCAAATATGGAGGTGGAATGGCGGGTAACAGTTTCACAAAGAAAAAACCTGTGAGATAGGAATGGCATGAAGTAGTTTCAGAAACAAAGCACAGCGATGGAAATACTAACCGGACTTTGGATGTTGCCGACGGGATACCGAAGCCGGACTTTGAATGTTGCCGACGGGATACCGAAGCTTCAAAACTGGAGACTCACCGAATAGCAATAGAGAAGAGACGATGGAGATATGATATTAGGGCTCTGAACCGAATAGAATTGCAATAGAGAAAGAAAGAAATTTAGAGAAAGAAAAAAGAATAGAAAGGGGTAAATTAGTAACTTTATCTCATTTAATGTTTTAAAGTTTCAAATTAAAAGGGCAAGACTGTCCACTTACATATTCAGTCAAGTCTGTCAGTTAAATGGGGCCGGTTAGATTTTCTGGAAACTATTGGGTAGTAGGTGGAATTTGACATAGTTTTTGGGGGTTAGATGAAATTTTTTCAAAAATTAATGTCACCAACCAAAGAATGAAGATGGGGGCTCCCATGGCACAAGGTTGGTT
Source organism: Protea cynaroides (assembly GCA_028583415.1). Taxonomy (NCBI): domain Eukaryota; kingdom Viridiplantae; phylum Streptophyta; class Magnoliopsida; order Proteales; family Proteaceae; genus Protea; species Protea cynaroides. The sequence goes on along the minus strand of CM053265.1, from coordinate 24,652,389 downwards.
ATCCCAGAGCATTACACCAACCCAATAATAGGGGTCCCACCACTAGAAACACATCCAAGAGCAACTAGGCTGTTTACGTTAAAGGTGTTTGTAGTGCATCTTCGTCTAAACCTTATCTTATAGGACATGTCATTACGTTCTCCATTGAAGACTTGATGGACATCAAGGTCCCACCTGAAGATGCGGTTGTCATCACAATGGTGATAAACAAAGTCAATGAAGTAGAACGGGTTTTAGTCGACATGGGTAGCTCTACAGATATACTATACTACCACACGTTCAAGGCCATGAACCTAGATGAGAAGCGACTTCATCCGATCATATACTCATTGATTAGCTTTTCAAGTGATGTAGTAAAAGTAAATGGTGGAATAATACTCGAGACCCGAGTAGGGACAAAGCCTCATAGGAGAACATACCGAGCATCTTACCTAGTAGTGGACGTACCTTCGAGCTACAACATAATCTTAGGCCACTCAGGACTCAATCAAATGAGAGCTTGTGTCTCAACTTACTACCCATTCATGAAGTTCCCAACCAAGAATGGCATGGGTTTCTGTAGGGCCAACCAAAAGCTATCACGCAGATGTTATGAAACTGATCTTAATAACAACGAAAATAAGCTCATAACCCAGACAATCGAGATCGAGGACCTTTGAGACGAACTCAACCAAGAAAGAGGAACTCCTATAGAGGACCTCAATTAAATACCCATTTTGGAAGAACAAACAGACAAATATTTCCAGATTGGGTCCTAGCTACAAGATGAACAAAGGGAAAAATTAATAGAATTCCTCAAAGAAAACCTTAATGTATTCGCTTGGTCAGCTACAGATATGCCATGAATACTAAGAAATCTAATGGAACACTTCGACCCCAGATTCAAGCTAGTTCACCAAAAGAAGAGAAAATTTACCCCTGAGCATGAAGTTACAATCAAAGTGGAGGTAAATAAATTGCTCAGTGCTGGTTTCATCAAGGAAATCAAGTACCCCAAGTGGATTTTGAATGTAGTAATGGTGAAAAAGGCCAACGAAAAATGGTGAATTTGTATCTATTATTTGGATCTGAATAAAGCTTGCCCTAAGGACTACTACTCTCTCCCTAAAATTGATAGGTTAATCGATGCGACGACCGACCATGAAATGTTTACTTTCATGGATGCCTACTCAGGGTACAACCAGATAAGGATGTACGAACCAGACGAGATCAATACAGCTTTCATCACCAGCGGTGGATTATATTGCTACAAGGCAATGCCTTTCACCTCAAGAATGTGGGAGCAACCTATTAAAGGTTGGTAAACAAGTTTTTCAAAAACCAAATTGGTTGGAACATGGAAGTTTATGTGGATGAATTTTTATTGAAAAATAAAAAGGACACCAGTCACATAGACGACTTAAGAGAAGCATTCGAAGTCCTTCGCAGCAACCAGATGAGACTTAATCCTACTAAGTGTGCAGTCGGAGTTGGCTCTAGAAAATTTCTCAACTTCATGGTATCCAATAGGGGCATTGAAGCCAATCCAGCCAAGATCGATGCAATCATGCAAATGCCAACCCCAACAAATCTAAAGCAAGTCCAAGAACTGACAGGACGAATAGCCACCTTGGGGCAGTTTGTATTAAGGTCGGCTGACAAGTGCCTACCAATCCTTAAAACATTAAAAGGAGTTAAACACTTTGAATGAACAGATGAATGTCAAAAGGCTTTCGATGATTTGAAAACCTTTTGACTTTACCTCCCTTACTTGCGTATCCCAAAGTTGGTGATAAATTACAGGTCTACCTCACCATATCAACCACGATTGTCAGCTCAGTTCTAATTAAGGAGGTTGACATCCAAAGCCAATTTATTATGTAAGACACGTACTCCATGAACACGATCTAAACCTCTATTTTATGTCGTAATAGGTCTTCTAATCATAATCGGACCAAACGAGACGAGCGGATGACAATCAGGTACTAAATCGGACCAAAATTGATGATAATTTTTATACCGGTTTCATGATACCGGTCTACATACTGATCGATTGGTATGTCTACATGGGAAGACTAGTCAGATCTAGAAACGGATCTCTATGGGTCCCGCTTATCAAATCTCAATCCTAGAGACTTTCCTAACATAGGAAAACTTTCCTAAACTCCATCCTAATCCATTTAAGGACCTTTAAACCTCCTTAAACCTCGTTGATTGATTTTTACAAACCCTAGAGAAGAGAAAGAGCTGAGAAAGGTTGAAGAGGAGCCTCTGTTGGACGAAGAACACCATAGTTCGTGAACCAATGGTAAGTGCCAGTACTTTAACTCTAGGTTAAGTGTTGTAGATGATTGATCAATACCATGCAAGGCTAGGTATTGATCTAAAACCCTTAATTTTCCGTCAAACCCTAAATCGACCAATGGACTAGATATGAGTTCTAAACTAGGGATTTTTCAGCATAAGATTTGGAATGAAGGATAAAAACAAACCCCAAATCATTGCTCAGGCCTAGAATGCATAGAAGGAGCCCTAGAAGCCATAATGGGTGACTGACGGAAGACGTACACCAAGTTGGTGGTCTTTCGGAGGCATACCGATCGACCATACTAGTGGCACTATGTGCGACCGGTATATGTGACTGGTACCTCTCGAGTAGCCTGCCAAGGCTATCCAGTTGACTATATCAATCACACCACTGTACAGTAACCTGCGACAAGTATATGCCACCGGTATGGCTAGAATGGGTTGGTTTTTGACCCAGATGGTTTTAGACCAACGTAACACCTATGAAACTAATTCTAACTAAACCCTCACATCGTGTAGGACTTTGTGATAGCGAGTTTGGACTCTGTGATGTGGAGCAAGCTAGCAATCAAGTGTCAGCTAAGGGAATCGGACCTAAACCCTAATAACTTAATAACAGTAAAATGTTGTTAATATTTATTGTTCTATGGAATGTTTTTTGTGTATATTCACATGTCATATTTACTTTCAGTTATTATATTATTCATGCATACTCGCTATGCTAGGATGTAATTGTTAGGTATATGATTGTTTTCGTTGGTGTGTGAAATGGGAAGGAGCGGGGGTCTTAGATCATTCCTCACACTGGCACCATTTTGTATTACTACTATCTTAGCATGCTTGGTGCGGATAGGGTATTAGGGGGAGGATGTGGCATTGTGATCTCTAGCTTGGCCACTAGACTCTAGCCCTATCTCTATACTACAGGGAGTTGTGCTGTGATAGGGCTTACTGTGATGACATTTAGGATTGGTTAGTTGCAAGCCTAGTTTGTAAGCCCTCGCCAATAGGGACTTACGTGTTGGTATGGGTAGGGCATCAGGAGATGTATTGGCGGTGTGTGATCGAGACACTTTAGCTCTATTTATATTCCATGGTGGGTACATGTGGGATGACAATGGTGTTTGATCCATCGGGTAAATTCACACACTAGTGTATAGAGGTGCGGTGGTAGCCAATCCTTTCTATAGCATATTGCAAACTTAAAAATTAGACCAGAAATGTGAATGTTACTCATGCATATTGCTTGTTGCATTGTCTGATTTTCTTACTGAGCTAAATTGTGAGCTCACCTTATGTACACATTATTTTTAGATATTGATGTAGGTTATACTGTGGAAGACTATGTAGATGCTCCATTGTATGGAGGTGTTGCTGCTCTGGATGTGCAAGCAGGGGGGATGAGCATGACGCTTCATGCGAGTGCCCTTACTGCATGTACCAATATTTTTTATTTAGTTATTTTATTTCAGTTGGATTATAAATAATGTAAAGATATTTTATTTATGTTCTGGTGTGGAGAAAATTGGTTACTATATTTACAATGTAGAACTCAGTTCATTTAATTTAAGACTTCCGCTGTATTTATTTATAATCTGATTATGGTCATGTGCAATGGTTTGTATAAGTGGACACGGTCTTATCGAGATCCTGGTGTGAACCGTTGGTTTAGTGGCGATTCACTATACTTCTGGTTCAGTCAAAATTGGGGTGTGACATATTATGTCTATAAAATACTACTTGATGCGAAGACCAGATGCCAAACGGTTGAAAATTTTTCCCCTATACTGGTGACCCCAGCCAGGAAACTCTGACTTTACTTTTAAGCCCATACAATCCAAATATTAATGGACAAACCCTTACAGAAGATTCTAGCACGTCCAGACATCTCTGGATGACTTGTGAATTGGACAATAAGCTCGACGAGTTCGACATATAGTTTCACCCAAGGACGGCAATAAAAGCCCAGGTACTAGCTGACTTCGTGTTGGAAACTATCGAAGAAGATAATGCCGACATAAAAAAAACACTAGCAGAAGAAGATATATAGTAGAAGAAGAAGAAGAAAAAGATCAAACCTTCACTAGCATGGACTCAATATTTGGATGGATCCTCAAGCGACAAGCACTCGAGAGCCACGGTAATCTTGACCAGCCCTGAGAACTTTAAAGTGCAAGTCTCTCTTAGATTCAATTTCCTCCCAACAAACAATGTTGCTGAGTATGAAACACTCATGGCAGAACTCAAGTTAGTACAATTTTTTATGGTAAAAAGATTAGACATCAATAGAGACTCACAAGTTGTGGTTAGACAAATCAAAGGAGAGTATGAAGTTAAACAGCCGCACATGCTGGCATACCTCAAGAAAGCAAAAATACTGCTCACCTCAATTGAAGGTTTCCAAATAAGCAATGTAGGCTGTAAAAATAACATTGAAGCTGATGCTCTGTCTCGACTCCTTGCAGAAATCTCTCTAATTTTAACAAGTCGGTATATATTGAAGTGCTCAAACAGAAAAACATCACCAAAGGACCTGACATCCAGCAAATCGACGATGAGCCAACTTGGATCAATCCTATAAAGACCCACATTGAAACCAGCAAGCTACCTGAGGATAGATTAGAAAGACACCAAGTCCAAACAAGGTTCTACCAGTATGTAGTAATGGATGGAAAGCTATACCGTAAGTCATTCACTCATCCTTTCCTACTCTGTCTTACCCCAATAGAAGCCGATAAGGTGATGTGGGAAGTACATGAAGGAATCTATGGAAGTCACATATGAGGTCGAGCTATCTATCAAAGAATACTCTATCAAGGCTATTATTGGCCATCCATGCTTGCTGATTACACCGAGTATGTAACAAAATGTGAAAGATGCTAGAAACATGCCACGTTTAGTCATCTGCCTACAACTGAGCTCCAGTCAATAAGCAGTCCCTTGTCCTTTGCAATGTGAGGACTGGATATCACCGGTCCGATGCCGAGAGCCAGGTCATCCAAAAGGTTCCTCTTAGTTGTGGTGGATTACTTTTCCAAGTGGGCCGAAGTAGAAGCAATGGTGTCAATCGACAGAAATCGGATCGAGACCTTCCTCCTAACAAACGTCATGTACCGATATGTCATTCCAAGAATATTGATAACTGATAATGGATCATAGTTCGATGGACAATAGTTTAAAGCCTTCTGGAAGGCTTCAGAATCATATACAGGTTTGCGATGGTATACCACCCAGAAGCCAATAGTCAAGTTGAACCCACAAATAAGACAACATCCCATGGAATAGCACACAGGTTGAGAATGACCAAAGAAAAATGGGCCGATGAGCTACCAAGTGTCCTATGATTTTACTGAACAACCAGCTGAACATCCATGGGAGAAACATCCTTTATGTTGGCTTATGGAGCGGAAGCGGTCACACCAACAGAGGTTACTCATCCTACTTTCAAGATCTTTAACTACGATGAGATCCAGATCAATAAGGAACTAAGAGTCAACTAGACCTACTTGAGGAAGTTTGCAAGAATGCTCTTCTATGAACACTAGCGTATCAACAAAGAGTAGCCAAGTACTATAATTCGTGAGTTCGAGCTAGGCAGTTTAAGGTCGACTATTTGATGCTTCGCCGCTTCGCAGTATCCAAACCCTCCCAGCAAGGCAAACTAATGCCAACTTGGGAAGGGCCTTATAGAGTTATCCATGTGACAAGGATTGGACTTGTTATCTTGAAACATTAAAGGGAAAATACATCCAAAAACCCTGGCACTTAAAGAACTTACGAAAATTCTATCAATGATGTAATGGACATGAGGAAACTTCAATGAAATGTCTTACATCCCAAATCTTTTGTCTTACGAATCTTTGAGTCAACTGTTTAGTCAAGTCGCAATGGACCCTATAAAATGCTTAGGCTAATGCAAAGGTCTAACGACTTATCACTAAATCTACTCGGACTTATGTTGCATGCACCATGCAACTCACTGCGATTAAATTGGGGAAGGAAACGCCCCAAAAATTGTGAAATCAAAGACAAAAGAACATGCAAGCTTGACACTAAAGTAAAAGTCAATCACAATGAAAACAAACGGGAACATAGTGCCCAACAAAAAAAAAATAACTAAAAGTTCCCAATTTCCTTCCTAAACCCCAAAACTGGAAGGAGAAGATGGTGCACCCTGAAAGTCAAAGAAATCAATATTGGGAATTTTTGCCCACACAAAATCGCATAGCACAAAGAACTCGATCGATAGCTTAGTTTTCTCTGATAGGTGCTTCGCCTGTTCACCCTCCAAAGTCATCATCCTTTGCCTATATCTCCAAGCCTCCTCTCTCAGTGCACCATTTTGATCTTTTTCCCTATCTCTCTCCCTTGCAAGTGCATCTTCTGCTATCTCCCACCTCAGTTCAACCCTTGCACACTTGGCCTCCAGAGAGTTAATTCTTGCGACAATGTCACAGAGAGAGTTGGCATGCTGAGACATAGAGAATAAGGGACTGTAAGGATGAAGAACACTATCAACATGAACCGCAACGCAAAATAAACTTACCCCCAGAAGTACCGATGATATCCTATCGTTGGCAGGACCAGAAGTTTCACTAGGTGCGAGGTTTAGTGCAATAAATCCTCCAAGCAGAGGTGTCTGAGGAATAGTCCTCACTAGGCTGTCTACCCAGACACCACCATGATCAGAAGAATTAATCAGAAGCTTCAATGTCCAGAGATAACGACCTCTCACTCCACTTCGAAGATGAGGCCAATACCATTTTCACTTTTATGCGTTGTGAAGCCATAATGGCTCTACTTGAACTTAGAATCTCCTTTGTAAGTAGGATCTCGGGAGAAGAATTGGCTTGATATTGGAAAAGAAAAAAAATAAAAAAAAATAGAAGAGTAATGACAACTGTGAAAAGATGGACGAAGCAAACGTACCAGACTTAGACGATGCATTATCCCCACCTCCATCGAATAATTTAGAAGGAGAAAAGTCTCACCTTCCTTAGCGAACACTCAAACAGGTTGCTCTAGAAGGAATGGACAAAATCTAGGTTTTGCGAACTCGGTGTAGGAGTACTGAAATTTACGCACGTGCTTCTTGGCTAGACAAAAGGACTCTAAGTCATCACTAGACAACTCGGATTTTTCATTCAACTCCTTTGCCCTTTCGTCACTGAGGAAGGTCCATGTGTTGTCCACTAGAAGAGGGACCATGTCTATACACCTAATAAAAAGAAAGGAAGTGCACCAATTCTATATGGATCCCCTCTGAGTGCGTAAAATCTTTTGAGCACCAAGGGTCTTGAAGAAACACCAACCCATATGACTGAAAGAGTTAGTTTGCTTCTCCACATTCAGACTGTATATTTCCCTGAACAGATCAACTGAGGGGATGCAGCAAATCCACTAGAAGAAGAGAACAAAAAAAATCAAGTAACACCATGAGTTATGTTGCACTTGTCCAGGGGCAAGCCAATAATACTTAAGCATCGTGAAAATCTCATAGGGAAGAGGTAAACAAAACCCAGATCCAAACATCTCCTTAAAAACACAAATCTCATAAGGGCTTGGAGCGTTGGGTGCCTTGTCATCTCCAAGATTCTTGCATTCAAACTCCCTAGGAATAAAAAAGGTGCCTGATAGAAGAAAAACCTCTCTACCCCCCATGATGGACCGATAGGCGGTGTAGGATAGTCTTTCCCTCAATGGGAGGGACAGATCTCCGACAAAAGAACTACTACCTGTACTGGTAAGAGAAGAAGACATTTTCCCAAAACGATTGAAGATCGAAAAATACAAGAGAAGGGGAGAAGAAAGGAATGCTAGTTGAAAAGGAAAGTTATCCCAAGCTATCTGCTTCGAAGGAATATATAGCAATTATTAGAAACCGTTCCCTCTAGATTTCAACAAATTAAAATCCACATAATGATCAGGGTAACCGTCAAATCACGGGTTAACCATCACAACGGCTCAAAAAGGATGTTGCTTTCCACGTGACATCACCCCCTTTATCAACGAGTAACTGTCAAGTTTAATACGCTTAGTGATGCAAGGAAAAAGATCTTTAATTTTCAAAAATGGAAGGACCACGTGGAAGGCTATTCATACTGCTAAAATTGCCAAGAGAAAATCAAGCAAGCGTGAAAATAAGGTATTCGAATATTTGGCATACGGAGAAATAGCTGAATCCTGCAATATATACAGAAGGCTCACAAAAGTAACCCCACAGCAGCTTTATCAAACTACAATGGAGTCGGGGGGAAGGAGGCACACTCAGTATAAGCCATGTCTGCATATTCCTATCCTACCAAGTTTCAACACATTCTTAACCCTCCGAGCTTTGAGGAAGAGGATTTCTAAGGCGCTTTATAGCTTCGACCAACCCCCTTGCTATTTCACGAACCTCACACTTGGCTTCAGTATTCTGCCACAACATCGTCTGATAAATGACATCCAAGGAGGGGTTAAGATTATAATAATAATAACACTGAGACCTTAGATTCCCCATGAAATCACCCAAGACCTCTTCTGTCTTAGTAAGTTTCTCTGCAGGCAAGTCCAACAGATACTCGGCACTAAGGCGAAGATGAGTAACTCCTTTTTCTGGAGATCATCTCGATCAATCTTTAGAAGATGCAACTCCTTGTAACACTCGACATGTAGCTTGTGAGTAGTCACATATTGTTTCTCTGCCTTCTCCGAACTAGAATGTGGACTCTTGCAGCCTCTCCTTCAGGATTCTTCAGCCCAAGCCAAGGCCGTATCAACCCTTCCTAATTCAGCCAGAGCCAATTGTAGCTGGACAGAAAGGACTTCGGCCCCGGCAAGCGTATCCGAAAGAATATCGAACAAGTCCTAAGGGAAAGTCGCTATGTTAGAAAGAGATTTTGGAAGAAGACTTCGCAGTCACTATCAGAAATTTCAAAGAAAAATAGTCTTTCATTTAAAGGAAAGATACAAGAGGAAAGCCTCGAAGGTGCATACAAAAAGAATGCCAGAGGCAATTTAAAGAGAGAGAGAGAGAGAGAGAGAAAGAGAGCTAAGAGCGCTCCTCAACCTTAGTATCAGTCCCCGTATCCTTACTGCTAGTAGCAATGCCACCTTCTTGTCCAGAAGGAGAGGCGAGAGGATGGACAATGGCTAGAGCATGGGAGTTTGCAATAGTTTGAGGAGGATGAACCACGTCGTCCTCATCATCTTCCTCATCTTTTCCTCCTTCAGCTTCCTCATCCTCGGGGGAATAAGGTGGAACCTTATCCAACCTCAAAGGATAGTCATCGAGCTTCAACTCGAAGGTTATCCTGCACAAGAAGCGGTACAATCTGTAAGTCCCTTCAAGAAAGGAATCCCTACCGAGCTTGACACGAAGGGCTTCTTTCTCTTGAGCTTCCAAGACAAAAGTATCTTACTCGGAAGAGCTCTTGTACTCTGTGATAGCCCGGTCAACTTTCTCGGGAACTTTAGATTCAACCTTCTTCAATGCAGCCTGGAGGTCGGTCTTGTCAGCCACCTCTTTCGCTCATTGATTATCCAGCTTTAGCAGATCCAACGCTGAGGCCGCCGAGTCGGCTCTCTCCTTCTCCCTCTTAAGCTTCGCCTTTAGCTTGGAAACTTCAGAGTTAGCATTGCTCTTGCCCAGGTTCATGACATCAAGCTGACCCTTGAGCTCCACCACTTGATGGATCAAGGTTTTGAGTTCCTCGAAAAATCTCTGACGAACCACTCGGGCTTCTTCCAGGGATTTTTTGGTAGATTCAAGCTTTTCCAACCTCTTGGACCTCTGCTGTCTACGCTGGCGAAGGGATCACGCAGCATTCTGTTATTCCCAGGTTGACACTGAGAGGGGGGGTGAATCAGTGACCACTAAAAATCCTTTCCACTATAATGATTTGGCCTGCTGCTATGGAAGTTGCTGCCAAGAGCTGTTAATCACTACTGTGTTGTGCTACCTTGAGCTGACTACTTAAAATTTTCTCATAGTCAATTTATCAAACACATTTCGTGCATACACCAACCATACACTCACAGGTATCCATACTAGGGGCTTGGCCTGCCAAGTGTGTACACCCAGACCTACAGCACACACACTTCTAATCCACACTCATAAACACATCCACATGACACACGATATAACGTGGTTCACCAATCACACACTGTGATGGCTACTCCACGGGGCAATACCCTAACCAGGGTTTCGTATATACCCAATACACAACAATAATGCTACAGTTGCACCTACAACCCCGATGCTACAACATCAATCGTATTCACAGCTACAACTGTGTCCTAGGCACCAACCCCAACTCCAGTCAAACACCCCACTTAACAGGTTACACAATAAATATCAAATATTCATTACAAACCCTTCCCATATGGCATTGATACAGAAAATATAGTTTGTGTGGGAGATTACCTCCCGGTCTTGCTCACTACTGATGCAAGGCTCTCTCTGCTAGCATCCCGGCCTCCTTTCGGGCTGCACAGGTCATTCTTCACCACCATGACTCCATTAGATGCTCACAGTAGGTCCAAGCACTCTACTCAAACTTCAACGAAGCTTTCATGGCCTCACACAGGCAATGGGAGTCACTATCTCTCTCCTAGAAGCTTCAATGGAAGGTTTTCTTCAAAATTTCCATTTCTGGCTTTCTTCTCGAGCTCAAATCTCTCCCACAAGCTTCTCCTTCGAAATACCTTCAGTTTGACATATTACAGGCCTCAATCCAAGATCGACGGCTGAGAAATGCCCAAAACAAGTTCGGCCACTCATAATATTCCAAAAGGAATCTTCTGGCTTGAAACCATGCGCCGCGAAGCACCATAGCACGCCCGCCTCTGATGTACCGTACGCCGCTGTCGACTTCTGATTGGCGGAGAGGGAATCAATCTGATTAGACCATTGGATTGGTCTTTAAATGGCGGGATCTCTTCTGGACCGTCAGATCGGTCAAATCCCATCAGCGAAACTCGGCGACAATACTATCCCTCAGATAAGAATATTTGGCACCTGCGTACCATGTGCGTGCAACACGGAATCAAAGATCTGGTTCCATGCGGCGCAGAGCACGGCATTAAGTTGCCTCCAGCCAATGACAGAAATCGCGATGGAATCTAAGCGCGATTTCTGTGCTACACCATAGCCAGCCTTTTTCAAAACCACTGGATCGGAATCATGAAGACGTGGCTCATCCCTATCCCTTCATTTCGAATCTCCTCTTTTCCAAATGACCAAAATGCCCCTGTGAATGAGTGGTAATGCCTTGTAAGTCAAATTTTCTCCAGTAAGGTTCAAAACACTTTCTTCTTTGTGGCATTAGGTCGAACATCTCATGTGCATGCCGATGCCTTGCGACGGCTTGCGGCTCGCGCGCGGCATCGTGACATGCGGTGCTGATGCGTTGTCTGCTTGCTGTGTTGCTTGTTGTCGAGCTTGGCTTGTGGCATGGCATGGCGCGGCATGTTGCTGCTGAGCTATGCGGCATAGCCGTGCGTGCGGCAAGTTGTGCTGTGCGCATGGCCCCTGCTGTGCTGACTTGCGGCATGGCACCTGCTGTGCTGTGCGCATGGGTTGGCATGTGCGTGGCTGTGCTTGCTTGCATGGCCTGCTGGCCTAGTGCCACGGGCATTGGCCCTGCTGGCCTGGCCACCCAAGGTGAGACCCACCTGGTCCCCACCCATTCTCTCCTCTTTTTCTCTCTTCTTTCTCTCTCTTCTTTCTCATTCTTCATTTTGTCTTTCTCATCAGCTGGACTGCATTCTCTTCTATTGCTGCATCAACCCAGTCACCCTGTCTGTCAGAGAGTCCTACAGACACTCTCTCTCCTCCATATCACTCTTTCTGCTAAGATTACCAACAATGACAACTCTCACTGCACTGTCTGGACAGGGTTTCAACACATTCACAAGCTGAAAGAAAGGTGTTAAAAAAAGGGGGGGAGTGTTAGCACCCCATTTTTGCCATCCCAGCTAAACAAAGTCCTGTTGGTGTGTGGATAGCAAAAGGAAGAAAGATGATTGAAAGTTTGGATTTTTGACTGTGAATTTGAGGAAGTTTTCAATGGGTCTATGAACAAAAGAAAGTTTTCAATGGGTCCCATAGTAAGGTCACGGGTTATAATTTTGCATGGATGCCTAGGTCATGGAATTATCTTCAAAATGAGACCAGAATTGCTCGATTCTGACATTAAATGAAGAAGATATGATCATTTTAGTCGAATGATACGTATAAGGGAGGTTTCTAAAATTATCATAAATAATCCCAGGGGCTTTCATGCAAATTATCGTAAGTTGGATTGTTTGAATTTCAAATCATCATATCTTTATCATCCAACATCTGAATTATATGGTTTATGTACCATTATTCCTTATTTTTAGTCCTCTTCAAAGTGGACGTAAAGGATTTTCGGTAGAAGTCACCAGTGGGCCCCATGCAAGCTTGCATGCAAAGTTATCGTCAGAACTTTAAAGCTTCATATATTTTCTGTTCTACATCGGATTCAGATGATTCCAAAGCCATTATTCTTCATTTGTGATGTCCTACAAAGTGGACATGGAAAATCTTGGGTAGAAGTCCCCAGAGGGTCCCATGCAAAATTACATATGAAAATGGTCATTTAATCTTCATAAATTCATATTTTGATCATCCCATATCCAAATTAGGTAATTTCAGTTTCATTATGGTCCATTTTTAGTACTCTATAAAGTGGACGTAAAGGATTTCTGACAGAAATCTCCGAAGGATCCATGCAGAATGGTCAGCTAATTATCGATAATTGGTCTGCTTAAACTTCAAAAATTCATAAGTTGACCATTTTATTTCCATATAAGGTGATTCAAGTTCCTATATTCCTCATTTTTAGTGTTCTACAAAGTGAACATAGAAAATTTAGAATAGAGGCTAACAAAAAATTACGTGCGAAATAATAGTGAAAATGGCCCATGAAATGATAAAGAGAGAAAACCGAGTTAATTCCAGTCAATCCAGTCAACTCAGCTTAACCCAAGCCAGTCTTGGCCCAACCCAGTCAATCCTTGTCAATCTGGACCAATTCATGGTGGCATATATACATGTATCTCTTTTATATATTATTATATAATGTATAATATATTATAATATATCATATAATATATACATGTGTCTTATATGTATATTCTATTATATATATATTAATATATTAATATATTATATAATTATATATATGTTTTATATATAGAAAAAAAAATCCGATAAGAGGGAGGGAAGGAGATATGAAAAAAATAATAAAAAGAAGGGAAAGAAAAGGAGAAGATCTAGAAGATGGAAGAGGAGAAGATCGAGAGATCTAAAAGAGGAGAAAAGGGAGGGACCGAAAGATTGAGAGAGAGAGAGGAGAATAAAGATAAAAAAAGGAAAAGAAAAGAAAAAAAAGGAAGCAAATCCGAGAGAAGAAGAAGGAGAGAGAGATATCGGTGGAAGTATAAAAAAAAGGAAAAAAAAATAGAATAAGAAAGAGAGATCTAGAAGAGAATAGATCTAGAAGGAGGGCGGTGAAAGAGAAGAAGAAAAAAAAAGGAATAAAATAAAAGAGAAGATCGAGAAGAGGAGGAGAGAAGTGGGAAGAAAAAACAAAAAAAGAAAGAGGGAAACCGAGAGGAGAAGATCGAAAAGAGAGAGAGAGAGGTGTGAGAAAAAAAGTATAAAAAAAAGAGGAAAAAAACAGAATAAAAAAAGGGAGAATCGAGAAGGGGAAAAAAAGGGAGAGAGGTGTGAGAAAAAAGAATAAAAAAAGAAGAAAAAACAGAATAAGAGGGGAGATCTAGGAGGGCGGTGGAGGAGGAGAAAAAAATAAAAAAAAAAGGGAAGGGAGAATCGAGAAGAGAGAGAGAGAGAGAGGGAAAGAAGGAAAGGGAAGCTTGTCGATTTTGGGAAAGAAGAAAACCGGGGAGAGGAGAGAGAGAAGAGGAGGAAGAGAAAAAAACAAAAAAAGGAGAAGACCGAAAGAAGAAAGAGAGAGATAGGAGGAGAAGAAGAAAAAAATAATAAAAGAAGAGGGGAGAAACCGAGAGGAGGAGAGAGAGCTGGAGAGAGAAAAACAGAAAAAAAGAGTAGAAGATGAAGAAGAAGGGATCGCGGAACTTACCTGCTACATCGAATCTGCAATCACTCCCACCCGATCAGGTAAGCCGTTTTACCCCTCCTTGCTTATTCATTCCTTGTTTTTGTTTATACCTGAACTGATACTCTTTACAATCCATCCATATTCCATCACTACTACTGGCCAACTCACTCACTTCCATCTCCAACACCTCACTCCGCACCCACTTGGCCATCCCAATCAAATCTTATAGCCACCGTGAGCCACACCACCATTATCACCTGTACAGCCAGCCTTGCACACCTCAACACCTACCATTGAATACTGATCCCCAACTCACAAACCAGTCCACATTACCAAAACCACCTGCTCATCAAGCAACACTACCACATCCCAAAGCCACCTTCAATTATTCCTACATCTGCTACCCAACATCAATCTAAACCACTTGTTTCCCATCACCACTTGTCCACCTTACAAACCACCGCCACACCCAAGCACACCTAGCCATCTCTCCATCACCAATTATCAACTGAACCAACACCATCATCAAACCCAACCGTGCAGTCTCCCTCACTTGTAAGCCACATCAAGACCCTTCATCTAGCATCTCATCATTACTTTAATCCTAATCACACATGTTTGTATTTGATGCTAATATTTTCCATATGATATGACAAGTTTTAATTGAATCCAAACATTAGAAAAAATATGATCACACATTGGTTCTTTTGATTTAAATTTTAATGTGATCAATTTGCCCATTGGATGATTGGAATTATCATGAATTTGATCCCATCAGATGTTTGGAATTTCTATCAGATTGATCCGACTATAGCTGGAATTTTATCGGTCTCATTAGATGCTTGTAATTTCTATGTGAATTAAATGGATCGATGTGGAATTTTTAATGTGAACTTTAATATGGCCATTTGATGTTAAGTTATTTTACATGATTTAATTATGGCCTTTGATCTTGAGCCATTGATTGATAAATCTGATCTACTAGATGATCAATTGATTTCTAATTATGTGATGATATTAAATCTGAACCATTGGATTCCATGTTGATATGTCTACCATCTTGATGCTTACATGATTCTTGTTGTTTTGGAATGCTACACATGCTCATTGCCATATCTGTTTGCTACATACTCACATGCTATATTAAATGCTCATTGTCATGTTTGGATACACACTGCTATATTTGGACACTGCTATAATTGAAATGCTTTCACCTACTATATTTGTCTTGGAAAGAGATAAAATGGATAGAAAATAGCAATTAGGGTAGAAAACCCTAAAAATTGGAAAATAGCAATTAGGGTATGAAACCCTAAAAAATGAAAAATCACAATGAAAAAGGATAGGAAACCCTAAAAACCTAAAAATGGAAACAATAAAAGTGGTAGGAATTTAGGTCTCATCCCTAGATCCTATTGACAAAAATGGAAATAATTTGGTACACATCCCAAATAAAAATGGTAGGAATTTAGGTCTCATCCCTAGATCCTATTGACAAATTAAAAAGAATTTGGTACACATCCCAAATAAAAATGGTAGGAATTTAGGTCTCATCCCTAAATCCTATTGACAAAAATAGAAAGAATTTGGTACACATCCCAAATAAAAATGATAGAAATTTAGGTCTCATCCCTAGATCCTATTGACAAAAATGGTAGGAATTTGGTACACATTTCAAATTCAACTCTCACAATCTTTTTTAACTACATCGTACCTGATTTCTAGGGCAAACCCTAGAATACGTAGGCTATTTGGGAATCTCAAATATGGTACAAAGCCACCCATCAACCATACATCCAGCATAAACTTCAACTTGAACAAAAAAAATCTAATTGAAGCACATGCATAAATCACTTTCATAATCTTTAATCACAAAACCCATTTCGAACTATATTTTTGGACTTGATTTCCAGGATTGGAATACGTAGGCAGTTTGAGATGTCTTACACGTCTCATATTCAGTCCAAGACCGAACCATCTTTGGTTCGGTTCACTGTATAATATTGTACATTACATTTGCTTGTTTATTTGCTTTAAAACATGATTGGCTGAACCCTAGGTTAGAACAACTTAGCAACTTGGTTTAGGACATCCCCTATTGAACCCTAGTCATCCAGTTGACCAAGCACAGTCAAAATTAGAGTCTAAGGAAAGTTTAGGAGGTCGATATTGATCGGGTGGTTTGGGTGCCCTACACCTTCCCATAACCGTACCCTGAATACTTACCCGATCTCTTGCAGACCAAGGAACTGATACATTGGGTCATGAGTCAATAGAAGTCTGACCTTAGGGTGAGGCTACATTTTTAGAGGTCCTAGACCTTAATCTAGGTGGCAACTCCAATAGTACAATCGATCTTCATCGATACGAATACACATTTCCATCCCGAGGAGGATCAATCGTTTCCCATTGTCCTCACAGGGAGGAAAGAAGAAAACAGACAGTGGGAGAACAAGAACTTACACCCATGAGGTATCATTCCTCCGATCTCTCAACCACTTCTTCTGACATCTCATCGAAGTTTTTAGCATCGACGGGTAAATGTATACCATCCACCACCTGACGAGCAATGTTCGACGAGTTCATCGCGAAGTTAGCCTGATCAACAGACCACTTCTACCAGTAAGGGCACCGCGAGAATTAGGTCTACGATATCTGTTAAGGGCATGACTTTCGAAATCCCCATCTGACGATTGAGTTTGGGGGAAGGTTGGGGCAAGCAATCAGATCTTCCCTGGGAGTGAAGTGCCAACTCAGTTGTGGCGGGAAAACTCTATACAAATCTCACAACTCCTATCAATACCCCGATAGCGGTGGGCCCCAAAGAAGTTTTGGATGGTGAATTGGATGTCTCTCACGATTGAGAGACTAGGAAGACATTAAAGGAAACTCCAGCGACTTCTTGGGGTCCCAAGGGGACCTCTGTAGGAAGAATTCCCATATTTCCAGAAGGAGTGATGGGGGAAGAACCCTCAGCCTGGCTCGAAGATGCAGAAGTAACCTCGATTCTTTCCTTTTTTTGGGATGAGGCATCTTCAATTATGCCCTCACCATCAGACCATTTTTCTTGTCCTATACTCCTCGCAATCTTGTAATGCAAAGCCTTCTTCTTCTTCCCTAACTTCTTGGAGCCCTCGACTACTTCCTTTGATGTGAGCCTCTAATATTGTAGTTCCTTGATCTAAGCAATGTTAAAAGAAGCATTTCCCACTACAAATTCACCAGGGGAAGTTAGTACCAAAGGAAAACCCAATATCATACTAGTTTACAAGCTAGTATGTCCTAACTTACTTGAACTCTCCATGGTGGTGCGGTCTCCAAGGGAACTAGGTCATCATAAACATTGACTCCATTTTCAAAATCACCAGGACAGTTCAAAAAATGTTGGGAGAGCTCATCATAACCTATAGGTGTTCCCGACTCTATAATGGAGTAGTTGAACTCATCATCCTTTCCTAAAATCGACACATGATTTAAGCTGGAAATTTCTGAGAAATTCCATGCGTACATTAATGGCATAGGTCTCATATCGTGTCGACCCACGAAGAACTTGTCTGACCAGTGTGGAACTTTATTCCGCTTCTTGCTCAAGATGTCAAACTTGTAAGACCCGTACTAAACTAACCGGTTTTACCACCTTGTACCAGGTCTACCTATCATGGTCGAGCCACATGGACCAAGTGCGTAAAGAAAATCACAAAACCAGGTATGAAATTGACCCAAAAATAGTAAAATGGAAGGTAGGGTCGCATGCCTAAACAGGTAGGGTCGACCCCACCTCAGCAGGGTCCAACCCATGACTTTTGAGTCCTAGGGTCGGATGACTTAAGACCCTAGGGTCGACGGATTCTACAACCCTAGCATCGACCCTAGGCAAACTAACAGAAATCAGAAATTAGGAAACTTTCCTAATTCAAAGGGAACCTTTCCTAAACTCATTGGGAAAGATTTTGGGAGGTTTTTCTCTATAAATAGGACATCCCTTGGGCTCTTTTACTCCTTTTGAAACCCTAATTGAAAGTGAGAGAAAGAGAAGAGAAGGAAGAGAAGAAAAGTTAGAGAAGAAGGCTAAGGAGAAGAGTTTCAAAGGAATCTCTGAATTCAGCAAGACTAAGGTATGAAAACATTCTCCATAAATTGTGTAAGACCCTAGAATAGTATATAAAGAGGGTAGGATCTAGGAGAAACCCAAATCATCTATCTATGGGAAGATTCCAATGGAATCCATGGAGAGAATCATGGTAAATAAAGTAAAGGAAGTAACTTGGAGTTTTAAGCCATAGAACAATCATAGAATGGACCATGAAAGTAAGCCAAAGGATCCAAACATGAAAGAGTGGAATGTAGGATGAAAAGTTGACTCAAATTACATCTGGTCGCACTTAGGGTCGATTGGTAACCGACCCTATCAGACCACAAGATCGACCCCTAGCTCTCGGGAAGTCCAGGGAAGCTATGGTCGCACCTAGGGTCAATGGATAACTGACCCAATGACCGACCCTATACCCTGGGGTCTCAGATACCTGTGACCCATCCTATAACCCTATCTTTACAGCAAGCTTAAAACTATCAGAATAAATTCTAATTAAGATCTATCGACTTGTTAGGTTTTCCTATTGATATAAAGGTTATTCTTAAAGCTTGAAAGAGGATCTACACTCAAGCAAAGGTGAGGGAACAAGACCTAAACTAATTGGCTAATAGTAAACCGTTTTTGTTTATTGAGTCCAATTCCATGTATGATTCTATGATTGTATGATTGTAATGTGCATATCACATGTCATCTACCATTCCTGTTATTACTGCTCATGCATATTTAATTCTATTTATTTACAACATGATGTTGATGATGATGCTAGAAATAGGCATGTGAATGTTTGTGTGTGGTTAGTGTACTTGATGCGAGTGGGGCATCAGGGGAAGTGTGATGCGGTGCGGTCCTAAGCACTTTAGCCCTATCTCTACTCAAGTCTTGTCCACTGACATCATCGTATCGCTATTACCTTAGCAGAACTATTACGTCGCAGGGCATCAGGGGAGGTGGTCTCGGACCGTGTAGTCTTCGACTCTGTCGGGGGGCCTTAGCTCTATCTCTCTGGACGTATTGAGGGATGCTGGGGTGAGGCCTTGGATACACTATTTGACATTAGGATTGGTTAGTTGCGAGCCCAGTTTGCAAGCCCTCGCCAATAGGGGCTTACGTATTGGTATGGTAGAGCATCAGGGGAAGTGTGATGCGGTGCGGTCCTAAGCACTTTAGCTTTATCTCTATCCCATGGTGGGTGCATGTGGGGGCGGCTATGGTGTTTGATCCATTGAGCGATTCCACACACTTGTGTATAAAGGTGCGACGGCCTCCAAACCTTTTCTATAGCACATTGTAAACTTAAATACCAGACCACAGATATGAATTGAATGCATGCATATGTTTGTTGCATTGTTTTGTTTGCTCACTGAGCCGTGATGTGTGCTCACCCTTTTCAAATTCGAATATTTTTAGTTGATGATGTAGGTACGACTGTGGAAGATTATATGAATGCTCCCACATACGGGCACATTGCTGTAATGGATACTGAAGATATAGTGGAGATGCATGACTCATCATGCGAGTGCAACTCATGCGTTTTCAATTAGATTTTATTTGGTTCATTAAAGAAATATAATTTGATATTTTATTTACTTATGTCTCGGTTAATACAACATAATTGGGTATTTTATTTATGATTATCACATTTAGATTCTCGGTTTATTTAATATTAAGACTTCCACTATTGTGTATTTATTCTGATTATGGTTGTGGATGTGTATGGTTTAAGCAAACGAACATAGCCTATTTGAGATCCTGGTTGAACCATTGGTTTATTAGAGGTTCATCACACCGTTCTGAATAGTGCAGAATTGGGGTGTGACAAAACTCGTTGGGCAGCTTGTTGAAAAAGTACCAACCCGATTTCAGTATCTCTTTACTGGATGGTTTCACTTTGTTCAATATATAGATGCATCTGAACAAATCAACACTCAGTTCCCTTTTTAGTTTGTGAAAGTAAACGATGAAGTCTAGGATTATCGACCACGAGTTTGCCTGAACTTGGGCAGGAGCTAGGCCGTAGTACTTGAGAATTTTCACAGCTTTAGGGGGAATTGGGAGTTTGAACCCTGACTGGAGGCACTCAGCGTACACACACATTTCTATCCTATGGGGCTTACAAGCTGTTTCACCTTCTAAAGGAATCCTGGTATAGTAATTTTCATTGATTGGGAACTCAGCTAAGAGATTGTTGAGCATTTCTTCGCTCATTCTATTCTCAATCCCAGTGGCTTCTACTTCAGTAAGGAAAAGAATAGCAATTTTCATGACTTCTTTAGGATATGCTGGGGCATCCGACGTTTGAATAGTGGAAGGCAAAGGAACCCTAGACTCTTTTTCTCTCTCGGCCAGTAAATGAAGATAATGGTGATCGTCCCCTCAGATCTAGTGATGCAAGACAATACGTCTTGCAACAATCTGTCGTCCTTTGCTAAGGGAAGCACTTTGGCTACAATAGCTACGAATTAGGTGGGTCTCACCAATGTCTTACGGCCAAAGGTGCTTTGGCTGTCGAGAAGCCCCACGCTATATACTCCTCTGGAAACCAGCCAAAATGGGTCTATTAGGTTCTGAGGGCACCATTCTAGGAGGGTTAAACATGCTAGACATAGTAGACCCTAAGGGAAACTTGAGAAGAAACAATTAAGAATCGAATAAAAGTAAAGCAAGGAGATAAGACTTACTATGGAAAAGTTGCAGAAAAGTGATGAACAGTGACGGAGGAGATGAAGACAGTCTCTTCCCACTCTAGAGCTCAAAATGCTGAAAAATCCAAAGTGCTTCTCAGCTTCCTCAGTAGAGTTATATAGCCATCAGTCGAAGGATCTGGAAATGTTGGAACCCAAAACCCATCATTACAAAAGCTGTCAAATCCACTATTTTCCATCATAATTAACGTCAGAGATGGGATGCTTACACTCGATAAGAGAACGGTGCATCTCCCATTGAAAGCATTCTCCCCATGGCATTAAATGCAATGTTTTGAAAGGTGGAGATAGATCAGCTTGACAATGTCACTTTTGTATGAATGTGAAGGATCGTGGCCTGAGGCAAATGGCTACTCCGACTCATGGCATCACCCTAGAGGATGCTAGTCCAAAACCGCTCAAGCCAGAATTATTGTGTGATTACAAAGAGCTGGAAAATCGGATTACCTTTTGGAGATTTTGAAAAAGATTTTTTGAATTTCCCAACGACGGTTGTGCACAGCGACTTTAGGATTAAGCAGGAACTGTTTTTTGAACATAAGTCTACAAGTTACCACTACATTAGTGGCAGCGACTTTAAGATCGTGAATCCCAGCAACTTTAAGATCACCAATCCCAACGACTTTAAGATCATGGGTCTAGGTGACCTTGAGATAGCAAATTTCAGCAACTTCAAATGCGGCTCCAAATGACTTCAAAAAAAGAAGATCAAGTACTTGCAAACTTCACAGAAGTAAAGAGCAACTGTTGATGACATATTCCTCCTAGCCAATTAAAATACGACGTCTGTCTATCCCCAAAATGTAATAGAGAGCCAACACATGTTAGGCCAGGTGTCACCACCCAAACACTACATCTAAGGGTGTTAAACGGTTTATAATCAGTTTAACGGTCCAGTCCGGTCCTGTGCGGTGCGGTGCAGTGTATAAAAGGATAAAACCAAAACCAAATCGATTAACTAAACGGTCTCAAAATTAAAATTAGAACCGATTAGTAATCGGTTATGGTTTACTAGTTTTTAAATGGTTTCTCATTAATCAATTTTGTTTTCAGTTTATAAATTGTTTAACACATTGGTTATTAATCGGTTTATCATGACAAAAATGAAAAAGTTCAAACGAGAAGGATAGAGTTGAGATTCGAGAGAGTGAGGTGAGATTTGTTGTCTAATCACTTATTCCTATTTTATGTTTTTCCATTTTGGTTTTATCATTTATGGTTTAGGCTTTTGGGAATTGAGGTTGGGTCTTGGGGAAATAATATATTGATTGGGATTGGACCATTAGGGTTGGGTCTTGGGGAAATAATACATTAATTGAGGTAGGACCATTGGGGAAATAATATATTAATTGGGATTGGGCCATTGAGGTTGGGGTTGGGGTGTTGGGGAAATAAAATATTAGATTATTAATAGGGAATGACTAATAATATTAGGGTAGTAGGGTGGTAGCGTATCGAATGCACCAATTTAATTAAATATTTCTTTATTAACCTGATTAATAAACTGTATCCTGGATAAGTAAATGTCGATCACATAGAGAATGAATTGATTAGAATTTATATTCTACTCAAACTATATATACTAATTAATACTAAGCAAACACAATAACGAAGGGGGTTTTGGTTGATTGAATCAAATTGAAAGTAAACAAACAGAATTTAAATAAGAAAATAATTAGATGAGAATATTCAGTTCTTGATTCAATATCCACCCATACATGCAATGAGTAAAACTAATCGCAACGTTAATCTCTTCCTCCCAGTTAGAATTAAAGACCCTAGATAACAATACGCTCTGTTACCCGAGTTTTCCCTTAAGTATCTCTACTGAAACAAGCTCTTCAAAAAAATTTAACCATTGAACAATACTGAATAAGCTCTAAATGTTTAATTCAAAGGCAGCATTAAGTAGGTAAAAAATAGATCAATCTAAGAAATAATCACATACAAGCGGGGATTATTTAACTTAGGTTTTATTATTCACAATGATGAGACGAAAACTTTGACATAATCATCTACCACTGTTTGCTACTTGTGATTAGAACCAGGATGATTACGTATCACAAATTTTAGATCTAGCAATCAATATTAATTTAACTGATTCAGTAGGCCATTACTGAATTATTCAAATAAATATCATAAATAAAGAGAAAAGAATAACATAAGCAATTCCAATAAAAGAGAGAAGAAGAATAACATTACTCAAAAGCTATTACACCATTGACATGAGTTTGGGCTTCAAAATCCCCTTGAACTGAATGAGAAAATTAGCTAGACATTACAATCCTTTTAAAGAAAAAAGTTTCTAGCAAAAAAGAGAGAGAGAAATTGATTATCTTAACACTAGTGCTCTATATATAAAACATGACAATCCTTTGTAACTTATAACTCCTTCTTTGTATAGGATTCCTTCTTTTTGTAGGATTCCTTCTCCATTTAGAATTCTGAAATTGTAGAGTTTCTTTTTCTTCATTGGAGTCTTCCATTGTAGGTTTCCTAACTTGAATAGAAGACTCTTTATGGAATTTACATCCATCGTTGAATGCTTTAATCAGATCGTATGACTACTCCAATTTGGATTCGATTAAATTTTTGTGTCAAACTTTGAGGCAACTTTTAGAGGCCCAAATGAACTCAAATTTTTCTCCATTATACCATTCTGAAAAGGTTGAGATGTCCTCTATAATTTTACTGAAGATAACTTTTTAATTCTAGAACTCCTTCTATGTCAAAAACCTGTATGAAGCTCAAAATATCAATATTAAGAATGCTAAAAAAATTTTATCTTTTAGTAATTAATTCACAAAGTCTCTAAAATTTGCTAAACTTATAAAATTCATTCTATTTAGTTTAGTTAAGCATAAAACACATTAAAAAATATAGTACAAAGGGAATAAAAATATAAAAATTACACACTTATCAAATACCCCCACACTTAGCTTTCATAAGTACTCGAGCAAAGAAAAATATAAAGATAAAATAAAATAAAATCCTAACTCACTTTCATAGGAATCACGATTGCACTTAGCATGTGAAACAAGCCTTTAAACCCTTAGGCCACCCTTAGTGGATGAGTTGTGTCTCATGAGTGTTTTCAGAGAATAAATACATAAAATTCATATAAAATTTTTAAATTTCAACTTTGGTATTTAGGAAAAAGAACATACACGCATCTTATTGGTCAAGACATTCAACCTAGGATCAAGAAAATAAGGAAACCCCCACACTTAAACTTTATTACCTCATATGATTCAAACACTAAGCATGCATCTTTAATTAGAAAATCTTGTTATATCTTCTAAACATACATTTCCTTAAGGTAAAACCTATGGTAACATTCTGACAACCAAGACCCAAGATTTAGAGCCTATTTGACCATATTCAGCTTCCAATACTTTTTATTTCACATTTTTTTCTACACTTTTCCTCTCTAAGCTACTCCACTACAGTTAGCTTAAGAAGTGCAAGTGGTTATGCATTCCCATATTACTTATGTAGCTTCCTTTTTTGCATATATCCTTAAGGACATTGATGCTGGAAAATCTTTATTTTTTCAAGAAATCTCATCTAAGGAATTTCAATCAAGACACCTTGCTTCTTGAGGCAGAATGCCCTGTCTAGTTCCAAGAACATAAATTCTTCTTCTTTTTTTTTTACTGATAAGATCTCAGCTTTAATCAAAGGCTTAAATGCAAACTATCTCCATAAAAGATTCATACCTTTAGGTCAGGTATTATGTATTTTCTAACTTGATTCCCACCTCAAGATATAAACTAGGTATTATCGTCACATAGGTTTTTACTACTTTGCATGTGATGGTGTCCTAAGTCTCCCTCTCCTTCCGTTTTTGTGTCAAAATCATAGTAAGAGTGTATGACTTTACCAAAAATCAATGTTAAAAATATTAAAATTTTCCATAAAAACTACTCCCAAAGCACTAAACATAAAAACACGAACTAAATAAGGCTAAAAATGAAGCTAAGTAGAATGTAAAATTCTAAATAAAACTAAATTTCTTATGACAGATCATAATCCCCCCCCCCCCCATACTTAAATCTAACATTATCTTTAATGGAAAATAAGAATGCAAAAGAAAGCAATTAATAGGGAGAAAAAAATAAATCTATTTTCTTGGGTAACCTCCCAAGCAACGCATTTGTTTAACGTCGTTAGCCCGACTAGCTTTGTCCATCACTCCTCAGAAGTAAAATCTGCTAGTCCCCACTTCTTCAACATTGTCCATTTGAAAACCATCATAGTAAGGTTTAAGTCTATGACCATTCACCTTAAACATCTTGTTTATTTTCAAGCTCTTTATTTCCACTACACCATGATGAAAAACATTAGTCACAACAAAAGGGTCAATCCAACGAAAACGTAACTTACCTGAAAATAACTTTAACCATGAATGAAAGAGAAGAACTTTCTGGCCAACAAAAAAATTCTTTTTAGAAATCATCTTGTCATGAAAGGCCTTGGTTTTTGCTTTGTAAATGCTGGAACTCTCATAGGCATCATTCCTCAACTCCTCAAGTTCTTACAGTTGCAACTTCCTTTGAGCACCAGCATCAGTCATATTCATATTGCAATGCTTGATCACCCAATCAACCCAATATTCCTTATGATACATTAGCATTCGAACCAACTGCTCTTCCAAACTAGGTGTTAAATTCTTCGCAATGATTACCGGTAATACCTCATTTTTTTCTCAAGTACCCATACTCTAAATGGGCCGGTAATGGCTTCAATTCTAGGGTAGCAGCCTGCAAAACATAAGGTAATAATTTCTTGTGAGAATTAGACAGCTTTATAAAAAAAAACTCCACATTTTTCTTGAATTAGTTTCAACGAATTTAAATCTGCCATTGTTTCCTTCAATTTTTCTTTGATTTATATCTCATCATTCTCCTCCAACTATAAATCTATGGTAATTGCAACCTCCAAATCAGTCCTATTATTTAACTAAAATACTTCCTATACTATAGAATCAACAGTATTAATAATAAAAATCAAATGAACATCAGTAGGGTGTTTCATGGCTTTAAAAATATTAAAATGAATTACTTCACCATCAAACTCCATTGTGAGGGTACCATCATGAACGTCTATCTTTGTTCGAGCTGTATTCAAGAATGATCTTCCTAATAAGATAAGTACAGGATTAGGTGAGACATCATCTTCTATGTCCAGAATGTAAAAATCAACTGAAAATACTAGCTCATTTACCTGTACAAGAACATCCTCAAGTACTCCTTCAGGGTATGCTTTAATACGATTAGCTAGTTGGATAATAACACCAGTTTCTTTCAAGGGGCCTAGATTTAATGAAGCATAAATGGATTATGGCATTACATTAATAGATGCCCCTAAATCTAGCATAACTCTCTCAATTCTGGTATTATCGATTTTATAGGAAACGATAAATATACCTAGGTCTTTGCACTTGGGAGGAATTTTCTTTGGAGGACTGTTGAGACATTTTCTTCCATACTTAATATTTCATTACCATTTAGCTTCCTTTTGTTAGTGCATAACTCTTTAAGAAATTTTACATACCTGGGCACTTGTTTGATTTCATCCAACAAGGGTATATTTACCTCCACTTTACAAAATAAATCTAGAATTTCCTTACTCCTTGTCCTCTTTCTTGGATTTTGCCAATTTGCTAGGAAAAGGAAGAGGATTAGTCTTAAACAAAATGGAAGGTTTGGGTATTACCTCAGGTTGAGCTGCTATTTTGTCTTTCTTTATTTTTTTTTCTCAATTTCTTCTTCATTTGGTATAGCAGAACTCACCCTTTTTGGTTCCTCAATTTCCTTACCACTTCGGAATGTTATTGCATTTACACCCTCTTTTAGATTTACTACTATTTGTGGTGGTAATTTTCCTCCAACTTGAACTTCTAAACAACTTACAGTAGTTTCCATTTGACTTACCTAACTTTCTAGACTTTGAATGCTGGATTTCATCTCTTGTTGAAATTGTCTAGTATTGAGAGCAAGAGATTTGACACTGTCTTCTAGATATGAGTTTGAATTCTGAGGAGCTGGTTGCCTTGGTTGGAATGTAGGCTGTCTACTTTGATAGAAATTTTGCCCTGCTAGTCTGTTTCCTCCGTAGCTCAGGTTTGGATGATCTCTCCAACCGGGATTGTATGTGTTAGAGTATGGATCATACTGCCTTGGTGGTCTTGGGAAGTTACCTACAGCATTGGCTTGTTCAGTTGGTCCTTCTTAAAGTGTTGGACACATATCAGTTGAGTGTCCCATCATTGAACATATCCCATAAGCTTTTACCTGCTGTAAATTTCCTACAATCATTTATCTAACAAGAGAGGTAAGGTCAGATAACTGTTGTTCAAGGGAAGATGTATTTACCTCATTCACCTTTTTTAGTAGTGCATTGTTTCTTACACGAAACTGTTGGGAATTCACAGCCATGTTTGCAATTAACCTTCTTGCAACTTCAGGAATTTTATCCACTAGAGCTCCTCCACTTGCTGCATCTATCATATTTCTTTCCATGGGCAATAATCCTTCATAGAAATACTGAATTAGGAGTTGATCACTTATCTGGTGGTGTGGACAGCTGACTCATAGTTTCTTGAAACACTCCCAATATTCATAGAGTATTTCTCCGGTGTACTGTCGTATGCCACAGATTTCCTTTCTGATGGTGGCAGCTTTAGAGGCTAGAAATTATTTTTTTGAAAATATCCTTTTGAGTTCGCTCCACGTAGTGATTGTCCTAGATGGTAGGTCATAGAGTCAATCTTTCACATCGTCTGATAACGAAAAGGAAAAGGCTCTTAGTTAAATTTTTTTTTTTGACACTCCTATCGGTTTCATGCTAGAACACACTACATGGAATTCCTTCAGATGCTTATTTAGATCTTCACCTGCAAAACCATGGAATTTAGGCAACAAATGAATCAGACCAGACTTAAGCTTAAAAGCGACATCTAAAGTAGGGTATTGAATGCACAAAGATTGTTGGTTAAAATCAGGAGTAGCCAACTCCTTTAGTGTCTTGTCATTCTCAGCCATGATTTTTTCTTATTCAGAGTCACTCGAAGAACTTTTACAAATAAATCCTGTGAGAGGGATTGATTCTCTTTCTATCGTAATCTGCCTAGCTTCTTTTCTTAACCGATGCACAGTACATTCAAGTTCTGGATCAAAATTTAGATCTCTTTTTTGAGTGGATCGCATCAGAATCATAAACTCATACAATTAGCTAAGATAATTAACTAAAAAAAAACTTAATAGGAAGAAACAAAAAAAAGAAACAAAAACCAAACAAACAAAAAGATAATTAGAAGAAAAGAAACTAAATAAAATAAAATAAAAAATTAGAATAGAAAAACCACGCTAATCCAAAAAGAAAAATTAATAAAGAAAGATATAAAAACTAATCAAAATTCAGTCCCCGACAACGGCGCTAAAATTTGATAGCGTGTTGAGCTCACCAATTTAATTAAATATTTCTTTACTGACTTGATTAATAAACTGTAGGCTGGGTAAGTAAAAGTCGATCCCACAAAGAATGAATTGATTATAATTTATATTCTACTCAAATTATATATACTAATTAATACTAAGCAAACACAATAACGAATGGGGGTTTTGATTCGTTGAATCAAATTGAAAGTAAACAGACATAATTTAAATAGAAAAATAATTAGATGAGAATATTTAGTTTTTAGTTCAATATCCACCACACATGCAATGAGTAAAATTAATTGTAACGTTAATCTCTTCTCCCAATTAGAATTAAAGACCCTAGATAACAATACGCTTTGTTACCCGAGTTTTTTCTTAAGCATCTCTACTGAAACAAGCTCTTCAGAGAGATCTAATCATTGAACAATACTAAATAAGCTCTCAATGTTTAATTCAAAGACAACATTAAGTAGGTGAAAAATAAATCAATCTAAGCAATAATCACATACAAGCGGGGATTATTTAACTTAGGTTATATTATTCACAATGATGAAACGAAAACTTAGACATAATCTACCACTGTTTGCTACTTGTGATTAAAAATAAGAGATTACATATCAAATTCTAGATTTAGCAATCAATATTAATCTAACTGATTCAACATGTCATTACTGAATTATTCAGACAAATATCATAAATAAAGAGAAAAGAATAACATAAGCAATTCTAATAAAAGAGAGAAAAAGAATAACGTTACTCAAAAACGATTATACCATTGACATGAGTTTAGGCTTTAAAATTCCCTTGAATTGAATGAGAAAATTAGTTAGACATTACAAACCTTTCAGAGAGAAAATTTTCCAACAAAAGAGAGAGAGAGAGAGAGAGAGAGAGAGAGAGAGAGAGATTAATTATCTTAACACTAGTGCTCTATATATAAAATATGATAATCCTTTGTAACTTATAATAACTCCTTATTTGTGTAGGATTCCTTCTCTATTTAGAATTCTGGAATTGTAGAGTTTCCTTTTCTTCATTGGAGTCTTCTATTGTAGATTTCCTAACTTGAGTAGGAGTCACTTTATGGAATTTAGATCCACCGTTGAATGCTTTAATCAGATCGTACGACTACTCCAATTCTGATTTGATTAGATTTTCGTGTCAAACTTTGAAAGTAACGTTTGAAGGCCCAAACGAACTCAAATTTTTCTCCATAATACTATTCTGAAAAGGTTGAGACGTCCTCTACAACTTTACTGAAGCTCAATTCTAGAATTTTGTTTTCCATGTCAAAAACCTGTATGAAACTCATAACGTCAATATTAAGAATGCTGAAATTTTCTTATCTTCTAGCAATTAATTCACAAAGTCTCTAAAATATGCTAAACTTATAAAATTCATTCTATTCAGTTTAATTAAGCATAAAACACATTAAAAAGCATAGTGCAAAGGGAATAAAAATAGAGAAATTACACACTTATCATAGGGTTTACTAATTTAGCTTTTAGGGAATTAAACGGTTCACATTCTATTCGGGTTAATAGGTGTCTAGCCGGTGTAATCCGCCGGTTTAAATGGTTTCTATGATTTCAAGCCGATTAGATAAACGATGTCATATTTCAAATCAAAATCGAATCGATTACTAAAGGATCTTTCGGTACTGGTGTAAACGGTTCGATTTAGTTTCGGTAAAAGATTTCGGTGCAAATGTTGCACCCTTAACTCCATCAATGGGGTAAGTAGGCAAATGATCAGCCACATGTCGATCTCTAGATTAATCGTCGACGTACTACTAGAATTCCCAGCAAGGACTACTGTCTAGAATCTTGTACCTGGACAGCCATTCCCACTCTTAGAGAACGCATTTAGCATATTAGAAGGGCCAAGGCAACACCCTTGGGAGACTTTAGGATCTTCATGATAACTGGTCATTCTCAGTAGAATCATAGGCAATCACACACACTTGATTTCCAGTTAGTGTATTTACACCGATTTCAGGCGAATTCACTATATAATCACTCGATGATCATAGGTAAAGGCACCTTGAACCTCTCTGACTCATAACTTTCTAGAATACTCAGGGAATTCACCTCTGTAAAGGAGTTTGCCATCTCTAACACAAGTTCCATACTGATTGCTCTGTTACTGACTTGACCATCAGTGTGGACCTCAGACATCATTGTCCGGCTCCTATAATTTTCTGTTCCATCTTGCAGGAAGTGCGATACGTCAGCTAGCCTAGTTTCAGCAGCAACAGATATGGGTCCCTTTGAATGAATAGTGAAAAGAGGCTATAGGGACCCTTGCCACTGCATTTATAATAATTCATTTATCAAATCTATTCTATTCCCATACTAGAATAGATTGGCCTATAAATGGTAGGGGATAATCATGTAATCTCTGATTGGATTCCCACCAACTAAAAGTCAAGTAGGATAATGTTGCCTATAATAATAAAATCAAAAGATTTTATAGTATGCGATTGGGGAAACCCAACATTTACGCCATGAAGTGCAAGGGCATGTAGACCAGTCTTATTTATACCCAATATATGGAGTCATTGTATTCCTAGTCATATGGGTTCTTTTATTGACATGTTTTGTTATTTATACATCATCCAAGATATATTAAAGACAATATTAATCAATTTAATACTTTGTTAGTAAGACCGATTTGAAAAAATGTGATATTTTGTTATGTATATATCATTTAGGATGTATTGAAGACAATTTTAATCAATTTAATACTTTGTTAGTGAGATAGATTTGCAAAAATGTGAATTTAATCTAAATACGTACATATTAATGGCATAATAGCAGTGATTGTAATATTTATTTCGAAAATTTTGATTCTAGATCAATTTTTATCAAACAGTCTTCTGCTCTCAATGAGGTCTGGAATCGATCCAAATCAATTTTTATCAAATAGGCTCCTACTCTCAATGAGCTCTAGAAGAGCAGCATTACCAAACAGGCTTCTACTCTCAATGAGGTCTGGAATCGATCCAAATCAATTTTTATCAAATAGGCTCCTACTCTCAATGAGCTCTAGAAGAGCAGCATTACCAAACAGGCTTCTGCTCTCAATGACCTCTGGGAAAAAATGAGAGGTCAAAAATGACTCCAGAACAAGTGTCAAAGAACGAGAGTCAGAATGTAATCAAACAGGCCCTAAACATCCAACTCTTAAATTTGCCACATTACTCTTTCACGTGGCAAAACTAGGTTCGCTTGTTAAGGAGATGTTTGTGATGGAAAAACTTTTCACTTTCAAATTTACTCTATATTAAAATAATATTCAGAAAAAATTAATGTCCTTATGTTTTTTTTTTTGTTAAAGTTAATATTCATATATTATTGTACTTAAACATCTAACGTCACAGATAATGCGATCTCTCATGAGAACCAGAGGGATGAGGCAGTGATGTGCTCATATTGGTTCGTGACTGGTTATGTGAGAGTCTCACATTTTCTACCTACGAAGCTAACAACAAATCCATATAGAACAAATTTCCGACTATACCCCCAATTCTTGTTAGATCCTAATCTAAATCTACTGAAACTCAAGGTGAATGTTCTTCTGCATCAACATTGGTGGAAAAAAATTGGGTCCCATAGTTGGAGATTTGGATGGACGAAAGCATTTCTATATAAAACATGTGAAGAAAGAAAATTTCTTTTTATAATTATATTTTCCTAAACAATTGATATAAATATGATTTGAGAATTTTTGCTATTTCTCTTATTTGCGTATGCAAAAGACATAAAAGTAAATAAATTAAGATGAATTATTATTGTCGGACATGTTTGTTATTTTTATCAAACATCATAATACATTTATTCCATCATGTGGATAAATGATCTCTCTACTCTGATCATGAATAAAAATAAAATGGTATAAATTAATCACATATCAATTTTCAAAATCTAATTCAATTGAAGAAAGAATGTTACTTCATTCAATGAAGGTAAGAGGTTCACCCTCCCACAAGAAGAGAAATTAAGGGACTAGAAAAGGGGAATTTATAGAAATTTCGTAGATAGAGAGCATGATTTTATTCACCTTTGGATGGCAGATGTGATTTAGTAACAATAACAAATACCTGATCTATGGGCTCTCAATTAATTAAATACCTTCTTTGTCTAATATACCAATACATTGGACATTATTATTGTATACTCTCTCAACTCGGGTAGATTAAATCAAATGTGACATCAATTAAAAAAAAATTAAAACTAAAAACCAATGAGATTTGGCCACTAATATTTGAAACTTCACATTTCATTATTAGGTTGAATGCCTATTCTCTTTCGCCTCTTAACTGAAGCCCAACACAAAAGTATCAGCCAGGGCGAACTTGCTATTTTCAGATTTTCATCTCTAATGTCCCAAAAACTAATAAAAAAAAATCTAATCAGTGAAAAGTGAATAAATATTTACAGCGAACTATTTTCCCCACTTTCGCCAAAAGAAAAAACTATTTCCCCCATATTTGGATCTTCCACAGGACCACAACCAATGTCTACAGTACCATCCGCTCTTTTGGGTTCCAAATGCTTCAATTTCTCCGCAGGTTGAGTGGCTGTTTGAGGTTGGAGGAAAATGATTTCCTTTTCTCTGAAAAGTGATTTGAATTCTTGCTTTCTTGTCTTGTTTGATTTCATTGGCGATATACAAAATCTCCGCAAGTAGATTGCAGGGAATATTTGATACCGAAAGGATCGAGCTGATCGGTGAATGGATGAGCAAACATGTTTGAATTTGGTTGAAAGAAGAACGAATTATCAACTCGTTGTTGCGATCTCACTCCACTTTCCACTTCTTCTTCAATGGAACTCTCAAGCATGTCGGACGATGACTCCACTTGGCAAAGCTGAGGAATTGATGGGAATTCGGCGGAGGAACCCATAACACCCTTATTGTTCCATTCCAGTTTCCCATTGCAAGTGTTTTGATTTTGGATGTTGAGTTGCA
Organism: Protea cynaroides; assembly: GCA_028583415.1. Lineage (NCBI taxonomy): Eukaryota > Viridiplantae > Streptophyta > Magnoliopsida > Proteales > Proteaceae > Protea > Protea cynaroides. The sequence continues at coordinate 24,618,800 of CM053265.1, read as the reverse complement.
GGTTCTTAAGAGAGTTGATCCTGGGGAGATCAAAGAAATGGTCATCAATTTCAGGGAACGATTCAAGGACCTCAGCAACAAATTGGGAAGGAGACGATGACGAAGAAGCATGGCTCTGTTCTTTGGTCCACACCCCTGAAACCGATTTGTGGCTGCTCGAGTTTTTCTTGTAAATCCGGCAAAGAACCCATTCATCCAACTGTGAAGAACAAGTAAGAAAGGAAAGAATTAATTAAAACCCAAAAACTCTGGACGTAAATCAAGAAATTAAATCATTTTCAGTAAGTTTTTCCTTACTCGAGAGCTGCCGTTCTTTCTTGGAGGCTCTGAAAGTCGATATTCATGCATAATCCAGTTGGTTTTGGTCCCCTTAGGAGCCTTTCCAACATAAAAAACCAAGGCTTTCTTAATTCCAACCTTCCGGCCTTCTGTCGTAATGATTTTGTCAGTTCCTGTGGCCTTCCAGTAACCAGACCCAGCAACTCTGTTTGGCCGTGAACCGTTGGGGTACTTCCGATCTCTAGGACTGAAAAAATACCACTCTTTCTCTCCGAAATTAGCTTTGCCTGCCGCAAAATAACAAGATTTAGAACAATTTTCAGCAAAATCTACTATAAGATCCATGGGTATAAGATCCTGCAACAAAAGAAACTCACTGGGAAGAATCCATGGGTCGCACTTGTAAAGATCGATTTCTCCTATTAGTTGCAGAGAGAAATCATGGCCGGCTACTTTCCTGCACAAGTAATGAACCAATAGCTCCTCATCCGTCGGGTAAAATCGGAATCCAGGCGGTAAAGATAGCTTCGAAACAAGGTCTGACTCCTGTACTCCCATCGTTAAATATTCTTCTTCAGTTCTCTTCAGGATTCGTCGCAGAGAGAGAAGCAAACAGGGACTTTCGTAATCCTTTTTTTTTTTCTTTTGGAAGAGACGCTAATCGGGGTTTATATAGGCGGGAAAAATGTACGGCTCATTTATGTAGGTTGGGATCATTTGGCTTACTTGCCGTTCTATAATTGACACGTGGTAATAAGGTTCGATGTTATCGTGCGGCCGACCTTATCCGAAAGTCCCGGGGGTTGGTTTTCTTTCTCTTGATGCATGAACCGTCACGAAAGAAGTGAGGCCATAGACGAGAGTGTTGTGTCGGCATTTTAATACACGTGGCGTTGGCGCTTGAGATTATAAGAGGGTTTCTAGATGGGACAAAAGTTAATTTAGAGCGCGAATATACACGTGGAGGATGGAAGAACAAGCGTCGGCTGTTAGGCGGAATGAATTCTTGGAAAAGGGAAAGCAAAAAATTGGGGAAGCGAGGGGTGTAATGTTTGTTGACAGCTGGCAAATTAATTAGGTGGAGTTTAGGTAGTTTACTTTTACATTTCAATCTGTGTTTTTTGGACATCTTTCATTCTGAGTTCCCGGTTAGTAACACACACGAGGGTTTTTCTTTACACGTTACTTCAAAGAAACCAATAAGAAATTTGGTGACGATGATGAATGGGACTTGCTGAAGCAACTGGTCAAAGACTCAAAGCCGCTCAGGTAAAAAATCTTACAGTTCTTTTTTGAAGTTTGAAGTTGAAAATTAGGGATGTCGATTGCTGAACAACACGTGCGTGGATTACTCTTTGAAGTATTTCAGTCTGAACCATATAAAGGTGATGGTATCATTCAACGTTTTAATAAGGATCGGAAATTGAAATCCTAACTGGGGGAGAAGTGTGTCCTACAAAATATTTTATTTTATGTTGTCGTCCAAACTCAATTTGGTTTCTTAAATATTATTATTATTATTATTATTATTATTTTATGTCCTATTTGTTTAAATGTAAAAATATAAATAAATATTTTTATATAAAATATTATATAACGAAACAGATAAACAATGCCTTAAATCTTAATTAGATATGAATCATAAGCCAAGAAGATATAGAGAGGAAACGAGAAGGTCCATGAAAAATGGGAGGGAGGGATGGTTCTAGGCTTCTAACGAACAAAAGAGACATGGGCATACGTCATAAGATTAGATATAGGATTTTAGAATTGTTTGGCAAGTCAACTAAAAATTGATTCGAGTGAAGATTGGGTGTGACTTGGTGTGTGTGTGTGCCTAATTTCTGATTGGTTTGGAGGTGGTGGTTGGTTTTGGGATCTTGGGGATATGGTCGTTTTGGAACCCTTTCTCTCAACAAATTGTTCTTTTCGGATTGCTATTTGAGTGCCAAAAAATTACAAGTTCGATATTTCTCCTGATGCTTTGCTTTGTTTCAACCGTTGGCAATCCATAGTTTTAGGGATTCAGATCGAATTGACCGGATGTTCGGACTTGATCGGGACCAATCCTTGCAACACTCTGACTCAAGATAGTCGGCATGAATTTTACACACGTGTAAACCGGTTCATGGGTTTCTGTTTTTTAACCTTGACACTAATCTGTTCCTGATGTAATTAACTTTTTTACCAAAAAAAAAAAAAGTAAGGAGAACTAAGGGTGTCAGTGGATTCCTCTCTTTGATCGGGATCTACATCGTCTCTTCCCTGAAATTCGAGAGGAGGGGCAGCGGCTTGGATGAATGGCCGCCACTGGCTCTCAGGTGAATCCGGGTCATCCATCAGAGCTGACACCCCTGTTGGCTCAGCTTGTCGGCTGGGGTGTCGACTCGGATGGATGGTTTGAATTCACCCGAGAGTCAGGTGGCGGTCATCCATCCAGACCGCCATCCCTCCTCTCGAATCTAAGGGAGGAGACGATTTGAAACCCCTTGATCGGGCCTACATTGGGCTTGGACATCTGAGACCCAAGAACAAAACTAACTGTTAGAAGTTACCGGTCTTCAAAAACCAAAATCGTAATCGATCGATTGGTATGGATTTTAATCATTTTCTTTTCTAGCCAATTGATCATTTAATCTGGTTCGACCAAGATTGACCAATCATTCAAAAATGCACAACCCAAAAGCTTGTGTTAAATATGGGGATTTTCTATACAAACATTTTTGGGTGGATTATGGGGGTCCTATATTGCTTTGGGAAAGGACAGACAATTACAGGTATAAGACATGTGCTACACATGTAATGTCCTCAAATACTGAGATTTCACTTCATGACCATGACCAAGACAAGAATACCAGCTTGGACTGATGGTGATATATCAAATCCACCTTATGAACGAGCCAAACGTGATGACTTGGGCTGTTGCACGGGATCAGTCTCAACTGAGTCCACAATCTCTCGATCCTTAAAACCATGTTTGGACATCTCATTTCCAATTAAGGTAGGCGTAAGCTCCCCCAATGTTATTGATCTTTATCATGGTTGATTCTGGCTAATTCGGATTAGGAATCGGTCAAAGTCAATCCCAATTCCGGAACTATTTGAGACCATATAGACGGTCAATTTTCAAGCATGTGTAGCCAATTCTAAGGTTTTGATTGCCGATTTGAGCCTATCCTATTTAGAACAAGATTAGAATCGGCCAAGACCAATCCCATCATCAAGCCCGGTACTTGAACCTTAATATTTATATTTATATTAGGGAAAAGGATCTACATGTTAGTAAGGCATATATTAGAATCTTATACCTTCACATAAAAAAAAAAAAAATGAAAGTATAAAAAGAATAGCAACCAATCACTTGAAAAAGAGAGAGAGGGGGCCCAATATTCAAGGAGGAGATAAAAAAGAAAAGGGAACATATCTGGCACGTCTCTGTAGTTTATCTTAATCTCATCCACCTGCCATTGTTTGTTATAATATCCCTAACACCTCCTACTTTTGAAACTATGTATCCATTAGACCACCTCCTTTAAGATATGTCTCTCAATCAATGTCGTGGTACCATTTTAATTTCGTTAATGACATAACTATCCCTAGATATTTTCTCTTTTAATTTTAATAAAACTTAAAAATTTATTTTTTAACTGTGAAATATCTAACTGTTCTTCCTGCTCTTGAAGCTGAGGTAGAAGATGAAGGGTTTTAAGAAACAACTTATTCCTGAACAAATTCAAAAACGTTAGATTCTTTAGCTCCGCAAAAGCTTCTAGAATCTACCATAGAGGTACTTTTGGAGATTTTTCTAGAAAAAACTCAGAAAGAAAACCAGAGGAGAAAAAATAAAAGTGAAAATCTTCCGAAACTTTATTTCTCTACGCGTCCTCGACCGAAATTTCATTTAGAGATTCCGACCTCGTCATAGGCGGATTTAGGCCTTCCATCACAGGCAATCTCTACTTGTGTTAATGCCTTTCAACTTCTCCATCAATTTGTTCCCAAGCGACAATGACCAAACCTCCGGCAAAGCCACCGCCTACTAGACAATGGCTCTCCTGTGAAGAAATCTTCGAAAAAATCCATCACTACTGGAATCTGAACCGCTATGAAAATCCATGATTAAAATAGAAGATTAAAAGAGGAAAGAGTAAAGAAAAGATTCTTATAGAAGCTACAAAAGTTCCTTGATTTAAAAAAAAAAAGTGAAAGCTTGAGAATAGTATTTGACTATCTGGGTTTTGTCTGTCTCCAATTCGTTATATAAGTTCCTTTAATTGGAAGCTGAGCACCCTCTTTCCGTTCTAATAGACGCAAGGATTATTTCCATCCGAGGAGGGAGAATCGTTCCAGAAGCGTTAGGGTTACTAAATTTTAACAAACAACCCTTAAACTTATGGATTATGTAATCTATAGATAGATAGATAGATAGATAGATTTGAAGAGATGATGACGTCAGTGGGGAGAACGTCAAAGATATGAAAGTTTATGCAGAAGATTGGATGCGCAATGAGAGACGACGATTTTTCAGATAAAAAGATGATCCGAAACCTAACCCTCTTTTGTGTTTCTTCCCTTTTCTTCCTCTGCTCGTTTTTCTCCTTTAAACAATAACAAATGAAAAACCTCCCCTTAGTTTTGTTGTCTTCAACTTTCTGCAAATCCGATTTCCTCTTTCCAGTACGGTAGATTAGAGATGAAGAACTAAAAATAAAATAAAAGGAAAAATAATAAAATCTCAAAAAAAATATAAGAATAAAACTGAATATTATTGAGGGTAAAAAATCTTTTTAACATCTAAGCTTTGGGTGTCTTTAGAGGTGTTAGGGATATTATCCCAAACAAAAATGAGTGGATAATATTAAGACAAACTACAAAGATGTGGTAGATATTTTTCCAAAAAAAAAATATAAAAAAAAAATATACACCGACAGGACATACCTCATTTTTCCTTAATAGTATTATTAAGTTGAGGACCTTACGTTTCTTTATTAAATGCAATGATCCATTATTTATAAATATGTGATCCACATCCAAACTGATCGATGATTCATTTATGGGATCAGATCAAGCAAAGCAAGACCATCTACTTCCGGTGACAGTTGTAGATGACGTTTCCACGCTACAAAATAAAAAAGATGACGTCCCAAAAGTACATTTATTTATTGCAATGGTATTTTCCTCTCATTTGACATTTATCATTGACAGACATGTTACACAAACCCAAACCTTAAAAAAATAAAAATAAATAAATATAGTCCTCTATGTTCTAGATTCAAATTCTCTTCTCCAAGAGTTTTTAAAGAAAAGATAGCGCCCCTTAAGGGTGTCAAAAATGGGACTGGCCCGATAGCATGAATCGAGTCAGTCTGATATAACCCGAATCCAACTCGGATTGAACTTTAATGGATAGGTTTTGGTCTCGGCTTGTAAAGTCCGATACCGTTTTAGCCCAAACCAAAATCAGACCGGACCAGCTCGTTAAGAAGCCTGAACTAGTCCGAACCAATAATACCTAACCTAAACACTGGTAAAGTCTATCCGGGCCCAGTTTCTTAATTTTAATGGTTTTAAATTTTGATAGATTATATTACACTGTTATAGTTCACTTCTTGATCGGAAAGATTATATGAATCTATAGTTGAAAAGAGTATGTTAATTGTTACAATTTACTGAATTACATGCATATAGAAGGAATGATGCTAATTTTATATATAGAAATAATAAAATAGGCTATATATCTTACATATAAAATAGGCCCGATAAGCTTGATAAGCCCGGTCCGGACCGAACCAGTCCGAAATCACCTCAATAAGCCCAACCCGATAACAAACTGACACCGGACCAGTCCGATAGTTATTGTGTCCAGCACAACCCAACCCAGCCTGAACTCTTAATGGACATGTTTTGGGCTGGGCTTATAAAATCCGATACCGATTCAGCCCGGATCGAAATCGACCCGGACCGACCCGTTGACACCCTTAGCGCCCTCATTGGATAGATGATACCTGGGACTCGAGAAGATGTGGATCCCTATTTTCTAGATTATGTAGCCCATATTTCACTTCTGCCATGGTTTTAAGGTGTCAATGTTCGATTTGCAGTGTGCCGATCAGATTTTGGTTCAATTATTACCAATTCTTATCAGTTCAATTTTGGTTTGATTTCGATTTTTTTTTTTTTTTGCTATTAAAAATGCATGTGTAGATCTATTATGTTATGTCTTGTATTTTGTGGGGTCCTATAAGTATTCCATTTTTGTTTCATCAATCTCTTATATCCTTCACTAGTCACTTTAGGGTCAATCTGTGTCATTTTCGCCTAGGTAGAGTCTACATTTTTCATAAATAGCCACTTTGAGTCTAGTTTTTTCCATTAGATTAGAAACCTATCATAAATAGACTTCTTGTGTCATCAGTGAACCTAAATCTAAAACCTTCCATAAATAGATCCAATAGTGCTCAACCACCCTTAAGTTTAAAAACTGCCTTATTTAATTCATCTAGGGTCATTTCCTAACCTAAAACCATCATTTACCACCTCACAGACATTTTGATCATTTCAGTCAAAGTTAGTCAAAGTTGGTCAAACTGTATCAAACATGATCAAAGTTGGTCAAAATTGGTCAAATCTAGTCGATTAACCTATATATAGTCAATCCAGACCTTTTCTTGTGGTTCTAGGTCCATACTTCCCGTTTTAGCCCACATGGACCTATGGGTCCTCTTGAGGTCAAATTTGTCTTTTATGACTCATCCAATGTCATTTTTTTACCTTAGAGCTCATTTCTGGCCATTATGAGTTGCCCAGTATTTCTAGTACAATTTTTTAAAGAATCAAGGAAGATGCAAAATTTGGACTTCCTAGGGGGTAACCCATCTTGAAACTATCCTACCCCGAGTACGTTTAACTACTATGGTACGGTCAATTTCGGCCCCTTTTAGGGCCGTTTAGGGTCAAATTTCTACAAAACATCATCCACATAGCTAAATGTCACCCATCTAAGCCCTACAGATTAGTCAAACATGATCAAAAGTAGTCAAACCAGTCGATCCAGTCAAAACCTAGTCAAATCAGTCAAAACCCAGTCAAGTCGGTCAAAACCTAATCAACCTAGTGAAGATAATGAAACCTAGTCAAACCTAGGCAACTCAGTTCGTACCTATTCAATACCTGTCCAGTCACCTAATGGTCCCCCAGGTGACGCTTAGAGTGTCACATGACATTGAAAGATTCCATATCCCCCCTTTGATTGACACACCCCGAATTTACGATATATAAAATTTTGACGAGCGACTAAACCACCGATCATTCTAATCGCAGTCCACCAAGGATGCATGCTCAGTCGATACATACACCAACAAATCACCTTCCCCTTAACTCGATCATAGAGTAAATACTTAGCGGAAACTTACTACACAATTTGAGCTTTAATTGTAAAATTATAATAATAATGTAAAACCATTAAAAATTATTCCAATCTTCAGCCATGTGCATTTATAGTTTCATAGCTCTAATACATTGGGCAGTAACATCATTAAAAGTTACATACTAATAACTAAATGTATTCAAATCAAAAGTAACTAAGTCATGGCTCCCAACTGGAGCGACCTTCCATCTCTTGCAAGATCTTCACATTTCCTCCCCAGCAATAGGTTCGACGTCGTCTCGTTCCATCTCCTGCATGTGCTTTGGTTCCGTTGGTACATCATCCTGTTCCTTGTCCATAATACCTGCAGTTACAACTAAAAAGAATGGCTATCGCAAGGGTGAGCTTTCCAACTTGAGCTCAGTGAGAAGCAGATAAGCAGACAAACACATGAATAGATTATGCACACAATAAGGGTCTAGTATAATATATGTTTACTGTGCTAAGGTAAGGCCTAGCCACACCTCCCTGAGGCTGACGATCACCTCCATGTACGGGAGTGCTGGGTGCTCATCAGCCTACCCAGTAGCCTTGGTGCCCCCACTTGACATCCCATTTAGAATGGTGATTGGACAGTAAGTCTGGCTAGATGCCCAGTGCACTGTCGACCCTCACCCCCTCATCACTCCATCCTACCAGTACCTGACCCCCTACAGGCCAGGGTTACATACATGGGTACTGCTTCTAACCAATTATAAATGACATCCTATGTACCCGTCCGATACCCTAGTAAGATTCTCAGACCATCCATTTTCCCCCTTCCAAGATGCTGTCCTCCACTAGGATACCGAACGATACATGGTAGTTAAGGTGCTTGGCAAATTAGATCCGACGGTCCCAGACCCCTTCAATTTTACCCAGCTCATAGATCATAATCATAATCATAATCACAATCAGCACATTGTTAATGCAATGCATGCAATATAACAGATATTGGACGGCATATTATTCTTGAAGTAATTACAGGCATGCAGCATCAATCAACATCAAATGCATCAAACACACCAAAATTAGGTCAGGGTTCTATTCCTCACCTTATAGCTTTAACAGTAACTTTCCACACTAGAACACGTATTTGCAAGGTGTTCTTGTGCCTATACAAGATGTGGGGTTATTAGTGAAAAGTTTTGCTTAATGTACTTTGAATTACTTAAGTTTGGGCTTTACCGGTTGATATGTCGATCGGTACACTATCAATCGGCCTATGGTTAGGTAAAGTTCTTGGATCTTCTTCCATTTATCGATCGATGCACTGGTTGGTATAGAGTAATGACTGTGACACCGTCCAACTAATTCCCTAGTCCCTTCTGGATTGGTTGGTCAATATACCGGATCATACTGTACAGTCTGCCGTATCGATCGCTCCCTTCGAATGGACTCTTTTCTGTCCAATAAGTCAGGGTTTCTTCTTTTGGTTCCATTCCTTCCCTTTCTAGGCTAGTATGGTCCAATGATGGGGTGGTTTCCTAGGCTTATATGCCCTCCCAGCAAGTATAAATTCGTACCCTAATTTAACACAATCTTTAGGAAGAGTTAGTTTCTTTCCTATAGTCCACATTACTTTTGTCATGGACAAGGGCGTACGTTCATCATATAAGATCTACATCCCTCAATAGATTACTACGGTTTACCTTAAGGTCAATAAAGGTTAGGGTTTTACCTGTAGTAGCTTGACTACTGGGATTTTGACGGTGCACGTTGGGGTGATTTCTTTTACACAAGGGCTGCAAAGCTTGCTTTCTCCCTTTCCTTCTCCTTTCTTTCCCTAGAGAACACTTCAGAACTCTCCTAGACTGATACGTACTGAGAAGAGTGGAAAAGGTAAGGTTTTTTTTATATTTGTTTTAAGTCTCCTAGTTGAAGTCAAATTCTCCATTTGAATTTGGAGTCCTAGGTAGTTGTCAAGTGGCAAGGGTTTGGATCTAGATAGAATCTCCTTTTCTTTTCCAACTCCAAGTAGTTAAAGTGGTGTGGGTCTTTTCTAGGTTCATTCATAGGTCTACGAATATCTTAAGGAGTCTCCTAAAGTGAAACCACTTGTTGGTTTGAAGAATTGGTCAACTCTAGCCTTACAGGTCGATGGTACCGATCAGACCATCGGGATTATCGACCAGCTAGTATCGACGGCCAACAATTTAAAGGTCAAGTTGGACTTATTTTTGTTCCCCCTTTCTCCTAATGGTCCACTAATGGTAAACCTAGTTCCTCTTAGGTTCATGCATCTGTTTGGTCCATGGTGGAAAAACCTACTAGCACTACAGAAATCCGATTAGCTGGGGTTTCTGGGTGTGAGTTTTACATTAATGGCCATGAAAGTGGTGATAAAGAGTGGAGAAGAATGAGAATGAAGAAGTAAAGTAAAGTTCAACTTGAGCCCATCAAGTCTTAGGCTAACCTAATAGGCCTACATTAAACTTAAGGGGCCTAAGTGGGAGGGTTAAATGTTGTTCATCTTTTTCCCTTAATGGTTAAAATACAGTTAAGTAAGAGATAAAGACAAATGAGCTAAAAGAAAAGATTTGCAGAAAGATGAAAAAAGGAAGGGGAAAAATACAAATAAGTAAAAATATAAAAAAATTATAATAAAAAAAGAGGGAGGGCCCCCACCTCCATTCACGTAAAGAGGGGGAGACCTCCTTTAGGTGAATAAGGGAGGGATTCTTTGTTTGAAAAGAGAAAGAAAAAAAGAAAAAGGAAAGAAACGAAAAGGAAGAAAAGAAAAGAATTTTTTTTTTGGGGTAACAATTGCAAGCTAAATTGGATTTTGAATTGTCTAAATAAAAGACAAAGAAGGACTCAATGGGAGGGTGATACTTGTCACACAAATGTTCACCTCAAGATTGTGTGTATTAGTCTTGGAAATTTTGACTATACACTTAAAACAAGTAAAAAAAATAAAATTTGGAATCAAATAAAGGACAAAGTGGATTCTATTTGTCTAATTCAAAATCAAACTACTAGGATATTATGTGTCATGTAGGATATAGACACAAAATCTAATCCAAAAAAATAAGGAAACTTCGAAAAAAAAATCAAAGGAAACACAACTCACCATAAGTTGGCAAGAGGGAGCCCTTAGGCCTATAAATAAGACCAAAGAGAGCCCCATAAGGGCCATCCACATTTTTGGAGAGCCCTCCCTCCCTAAAGGTCATGGACAGCAAGAAAAAGAGAGAAAAAGGTGAGAAAAAAGAGAGAAAAAGAGAGAAAGAAAGAGAGGAAGAAGAAGGAGGAGAAGAAGCACTCACCTCCATCACCTCCGCTCACCATTAAGGATTTGTGGCAAGGTCTTCATCCTCATAATGGGATAAGGTAATCAGCTTTAACTCATCTCCACTAACGCTTCATGAAGATGCACGTGCTAGAATAGGTTTAGATTTGAGCAAGCATGAAGTATTGCATATGAATGCATTCCTACATGATTTCTACCATTGATCTCCATGTTTGATATTTTTTCCAATCTACATGTTATAAGGAGTATCTCCTCCTTTGAGCTCCATCCATAGAGATTTGCCTAGGTAAACAAATCCATAAATGAAGTTTAGATCTAAAAGAGCTAGAATCCGACTGTAGAAGTGATGAGTTCTTTTGGATTTAAAAAATTATGAGACATTTTCTAATGAATAAGGAAGACTCTCCAAAAAACCCAGATCAATTTGGATCTGGGATGACCCTTAAAAAAACCGTGCACTGCACTGAGGTAAAAAACAGAGACAGAAGAAGAGTGCTCTGTTCATGAGCCTAGAACTAGGTTTTTCACTCATAATTTAAGAAATTTAAAACATGGGGAATGTAGCCTTTAAATTAACCTAGCTTCCAAAATTGGTTTGGAGTGATTTAGATGAAAATTAAATTTTTGATGAATTTTTTACTGATTTTGGCAAGCCTGGAAACAGAATGTGGAACAGGATTTTGCATCATTTTGTGTATTAAATACCCCTTATGTCACACCCCAAAATCTGATATAATTTTTTTTTGAAGTGTAACCAGACTGATATGCATCTAGATGTGGTCCAACCCAGAACCACACTGAGCCGTGTATACCTACACCAACCCCAACCAATCTAATGTAATGAAATCATAATCAGAGTAACATAATAGTGGAAGAAATACTAAGTAAAACTGAGCTCTATTGATAGTCAAATAAAATAATTAAACTTGTTTGTAGCTTATTCTTGTTCAAACATCATAACCACAATCATTCATAAATAAAACCAGATAAATACTTAGTTCATATCCCAAAATTAAAAGTATATAAAAATAAAGTAAATCAAAATCTTCACGGGGCTTCTTCTACTCGAACACACACGCATCACATTCATAGTCTTCATCATGAGCTTCCTCCTCTAGCGGTTGTACTCCCAGTTGTGCAAGCTTGGTGATGACCGACGCATTCACATAATCCGCGACTATAATACCTACACCTTTTTTCTAAAAAGAATGGTGTACATAAAGGTAAGCTCTCTAATTTGAGCTTAGTAAGAAACAGACAAGCAAGCAAGCAATAATACACAATAGATTAATTATACACAACAATGGCCTCGTATAATGTATGCCAGTGCTAAAGTAAGGCCCGATCATGCTTACCAAAGTTGACCATAACCTCCATGTATAGGAGAGAATGGACACTCGCTAGCCAGCACTGACAATCTTGGTGAAGTTACACATCTCCTAATATGAACAATGATAGAGCAAATGTCTGGCCAGTGACACTCCAACTAATATTACTGTCACCTCCCCCTTATCCCCCATCTATATCAATACCTAACCCCCTGTTGGCTAGGATTGCATACATGAGATAGTGCCACTAACTAATCCTATATGTCATCCTATGTACCCCCGTAATATCGTAACAAAATCCCAAACCATCCATCATCCCACTATGATACGAGGCAGCACAGGGCAAGGTTTGCATAGTGGGTCTAATCCAGCAGTCCTCGTTTAAGACCCGTATCGAACTAACTGGTCTTACCACCTTGTATCAGGTCTACCTATCATGGTCAAGCCAAGTAGACCAAGTGCGTGAAGAAACCACAAGACCAAGTATGAAATCAATCCAAAAATAGTCACTTATGAGTGTGTGGTCGCATACCTAAACAGGTGTGACCGACCACACCTCAAAATAGTGCAACCACACAAATTTTGGTCGTGTGGTCGTACATTTCAGAAGGTGTGGTTGAAGGATTCTGCGACCCACCTCCGACCACACGGAACCCAGTCAGAACCGAAAATTAGGAAACCTTCCTAATCCCAAGGGGGTCTTTCCTAAACTCATTAGGGCATATTATGGAGGATTTTTCTCTATAAATAGGACGTCCCTTAGCCTCTTTTACCCTTTTAGAAATCTAACTGAAAGTGAGAGAAAGAGAAGAGAAGGAAGAGAAGGAAAATTGAAGAGGAAGACTAAGGAGGAAGAAAATTCAGAGAAAACTCTAAATCTTCAGCAAGCTTAAGGTATGAACATATTCCCCATGTTAAATTGAGTGCCTAGAATAGTTCATGAAGAAGATAGGATTTAGGAGAAACCCAAACCATCCATCCATGGACAAATTCCAAGAGAATCCATGGAGGAAATTATGTGGACAATGGATGGTGTACAAAATAATAGTTTTGAGCCATAGAACAATCATAAGAAGGACCATGATGATAAGCCAAAGGATTCAAACATGAAGGAATGGAGTTGAGAGTGAAAGGTCGACCATCACACGTGTGGTCGCATGATGTGCGACCACACGAGACACAGATGTCCGACCACATGCCCTCGGGAAGTTTCCAGGGAGGGTGTGGTCGCACGTGTGGTCGGAGTATGTCCGACCACACCCTGCGACCCCACGCCCTGTTGTCGCAGAAACTGAGACCACAGGTACTGCCACACCTGCGACCCCTCAGTTTCTGTTAGTCTAAACTCATGGAAATTAATTCTAATTTAAAATCAACAAATTTGTTAGGTTTCCAAGTGGTTTAAGAGTGAATTACAAAGCTTGAACGAGGATCTACTATCAATCAAAGGTAAGGGAACAAGACCTAAATTAATTGGCTAATAATAAATTACTTTTATTTATTGAGTCCAATACCATGAATGATTCTATGCTTGTATGATTGTAATGTGCATTTCACATGTCATCCAATATTTCTGTTATTACTGTTTATGCATATCTAATTTCGTTTATTTATAACATAATGTGATGATGATGCTAGGAATAGACATGTGAATGTATGTGTGTGGTTAGTGTACTTGATGTGAGTAGGGCATCAGGGGAGGACGTGACATTGTGGTTCATCCTGGTCACCAGACTCTAGTTCTATCTCTACTCAAGTCTTATCCACTGACATCGTCGTATCGCCTTTATCTTAGCAGAACTATTACGTCGTAGGGCATCAGGCGAGGTGGTCTCGGACCGTGTAGTCTCTGACTCTGTTGGGGGGCCTTAGCTCTATCTCCATGGACGTATTGAGGGATGTTGGGGTGAAGCCTTGGATACACTGTTTGACATTAGGACTGGTTAATTGTGAGCCCAGTTTGCAAGCCCTCGCCAATAGGGGCTTACGTATTGGTATGGGTAGGGCATCAGGGGAAGTGTCATGCGGTGTTTGATCCGGGTACTTTAGCTCTATCTCTATTCCATGATGGATGCATATGGGATGGCAATGATGTTTGATCCATTGGGCGACTTCACACACTCGTGTATAGAGGTGCGGCGGCCACCTATCCTTTCTATAACACATTGCAATTTATAAACCAGACCAAAGATATGAATTGAATGCATGCATATGTTTGTTGCATTGTTTTGTTTGCTCACTGAGCCATGATGTGTGCTCACCCTTTCGACGTCGAATATTTTTAATTGATGATGCAGGTCCTATTGTAGAAGATTACATGAATGCTCCAATGTACGGGCATATTGCGGCGATGGATGCAGAAGCTATGATGGAGTCGCATGATTCGTCGTGCGAGTGCAACTCATGCGTCTTTGATTAGATTTATTAGTTGGATTATTTAGAAGCTGTAATTGATTAATTTATTTTATTTTATGTCTTAGTCTTTGGAGATAATTAGATACCTTATTTTATGTTTTCACTGATAGATACTCAGTTCATTAATATTAAAGACTTTCGCTATTGTTTATTTACTCTGATTATAGTTGTAGATGTATATGGTTTAAGCAAAGGGACACGACCTATTCAAGATCTTGGTTGAACCGTTAGATCATAAACGGTTCATCACACCATTCTGGTTGGTGCAGAATTGGGGTGTGACAACTTGGTATCAGAGCTCTCTAGCTCTGTCTATTAAACCTGTATACTTCTACAAGAGTTTGTGAACTGAGTTAGGATAAAATTTAAAAGCCTTAAAAAGAACACACTATAAGCACCTGTGTTGTATGCGACAAAATTAAGAAAGAGAATAATGCACTATTAAGATGAGAAACAAGTTTCATATATACACATCAAATAAAAACCATATATATATATATATCCAAATCAAAGTACGGTCCACAATCCGGACAATTACTTTGTAGTACAAGGAAAAAGTAAAAAGAACTGCATCATGGAGCCAGAGGTGCTAGAGGAGGAGGTGCATCGCGATCTCGGTCATAGTCCTCAGCATACACTCTCATCAGCCAGGCTACCTGAGTCTGGATTACCTAGAGATTAGCTGCCAGATCAACCATCCACTGATCAGACGCACACTGGGCCTCCCTAATCTCACATAGCAACCCCATCACATCATCTGGTGGTGGGTGCGAAGGACTAGCTGAGTGGGAAGAAACTCAAGAAGGGCCAGCTTTAGTGGAATGCAATGGTGATGGAGGAGGTATGACATCTACATCCATGAACATACGATCATCATCCTCAGCATCACCCCCATGGACTCCTGCTGCTGCTGCTGCTGCCACCTCAGTGATCTCTACCCGAGTACGGGGACGCACCATAGCGTTCCTCTCCTCGTCACTGACCTACGCATCCCTCATCCCCATCTTACAGATGGCCTCCCAGTTAAGGTCAAACGAGAAGGTATCCTCATGAGTCCTCTCATCCACTAAGTCGACATGCAGGAGAGTGAGCAGGGTAGTGATCAAACGCCCATAGGGCAGGTTGCCTATCTGACCAAGCATCGCAGCACGGCGCATCGTCTTGATAATAATGTATAGAAGGCAGACAGACGGGATGCCTAGTGTAGATGCAGTACAAGAGATACTGGGTCAACTGGAAAATCTTCTCATAATGCCCACTCTGAGGAATTAGGTTGTGCTGAATAATCTTGCAGTACACCTGAGGTTTCGGCCGTAGGTTGATTGCCTTCATCTCCCAGCGATCATCTCTAAGAAGCTAGCGATCAATCTCTGCACGCATCATCAAAAATAGGAACTGGGGTTCCTTGGGTGCACAATATACCAAGGGACCATCATTTGATATACCCAGGAGATCAGCCAACTCCTGACAATTAAAGGAGATCTCCATCCCTTTAACATAACTGGTGATCCTGAGCTCTCTACCCTTGTCTGTATCATTTGGATCATGCACTACCTGAAGACTGCAATAAAACTACTTCACCAGAGCAGGACAGGTGCAAGCCTCATACAATATCATGGGGGGCCAACCCATATCACCAAAAGCACCCTCTACATTAAACAAGGCTAGATTATCCAAGTTTACACAACGACCCCCTTCCACCTTTTTACGTTCATAACGAGCATACTGAGCCTCTGCTTCATTAAACCAGAAGCGGATAGGATCATGAGCTCTGGGAACTTTGGTGCGAGCCATGTTATCTGCAAAGACACAGATAAATAAGCAAGATATTAGATATAATGAAAAACTTAAAAATTTTGGCATTATAACGGTGTGATTTGGCCAAAAGCCTCACTTTTCACCCAACCAGTCAGGCAGGAGGACTTACGTTCCAAACCATCCTGCAAAGCTCATACAGATGGAAATTTAAACTAGGAAGATCGAATTTGAAGAAATTTCAACAATTTGGAAAAATCCCAAAAATTAGGTCAAAAATGAAAAATTTCAAGTTTCTCAAAAACTAACCGATGAAACTCAAATTTTCTTGAGGGCTTTCGTCCATTGGGTGGCCAATAGCAAAAGCCCCCAATAAAAATCAAATTTTTACGATTAGAAAAATTTTAATTTGAAGAAAACGCTATAAATGGAGAAAAACCTAGTTTTGAAAGCTTAAAAATGAGGACCAGTAGAGAACATACCTGAAGGAACGGAATGGAGGTCGTGAATGGAGGAAAGAATCGCCAGATACGAGTCGTCGACACTGTAGCAACTCAGTGGAAGCGAGTTGAGTTGAAGGAAAAAGAGAAAGTGGGAAATGACTCCAAAAATCAGGTTTAAAAACCTGATTTGGAGTCATGTGGTCGCAAAATTTGACCAAATCTGCAACCACACGACCGACCCCACGATCGACCACAGGATCTCGGTGAGTTGACAGACCTCGTGTGGTTGGACCCTGTGGTCGGACATATTGTGACCACACGATCGACCACAGGCTCTTGGTGAGCTGACAGACCTTGTGTGGTCGGACCCTGTGGTCGGACATATTTTGACCCCACGATCGACCACAGGCTCTCGGTGAGCTGACAGGTTTTGTGAGGTCGCATACCCTGTGGTAGGACATAGTGCGACCCCACCATCGACCACACGATGAAAAATACAGTATTTTGACTGAATGACTTGGAAAATTGGAATTTTACATTGATTAGTTGGATTTTGACATGGGAATGACGTATATTATGATTGCCTCACATGTTCTATGATTTTTCAGACACTACCACCATCGGAACAGGAAATGGCTGGGCGAAGAGTAACTAGGCGAGGACATAACCCAATTCCACCACCACCACCTGTGGAGGAAGATAGCCATGAAAATCCTGAAGTACAAGGGAATCAGAATATGGCACCACCAAGAGCTAATGGCCAGGCAAATCCTACAAACTAGCCAGCCCCACCTACAGATTTGGCTATAGCAGTTATGAACCTGGCACAACAGCTGCAGCAAATACAGCAAGTACAAGCCAATATGCAAGCTGTTATGGGAATAGTTTTTTCAGCTGTACATACTACACCTAAGCCAGCCAGACAAGCTAGCACAGTACCAGGGGGTAGCAATACAGTACCCCAAGCATCTCAAACGCCAGTTGTACAAGCTCCAGTACATAACCCTGAGGTAGCCCAAGGCAGTTACCAGTGTCAACCACCTATGTATGGGGCCTATGCTCAGTATCAGTTGGACCATTATTGACTGATTGAGCGCTTTCTGAAAATGAAGCCTAAGGAATATAATGGCAAGCCAGCAGATCCTTTGTGGCCAGCTCACTAGATCGATGAAATGGAAAGAAATTTTTTGATGATGACTGTTAATGAGGAGAAAAAAGTACTGTGTGCAACATTTATGCTGAAAGGCGATGCACACCACTGGTGGAAGTCTACTTGGAGTTATCTGTTAACCAAGCATGCCCAATTGACCTGGGCTATCTATAAAGAGGCATTCTTCGAGAAATATTTTCCCAGAAGTTTTAGAGATGCTATGGAAAGAGAGTTCCTGAGTTTGTATCAGGGGCAGATGACCGTGGATGCATATCAACATCGTTATGAAGAGCTGTTTTTCTTTGCACCCTCTAGCATGTAGGAGGAAAATACTAAAACCCGAAGGTTCGTTATGGGACATAGGGGAAGCATTCGGGAGCATGTTTTGGGGCTAGAAAAGAAAGTTTATAATGAAGCCGTACAGATTGCTCGAGTGCTAGAATTGTGCCAGAGATCTACTTTGCTCAGAATAGAGGTATCAAAAGGCCGAATGGAAATTATTATAAAAGAGGGAACACAAAGACATTTAAACCTTTCCGTACTCAAAGCTTTAATGTTGCAGCCAAGACTACTCCAACAGTCCAACCTCAACAGAAGCAAAACAATGAAGGAGTAAAATGCTATAACTGTAATCAAATGGGACATTATTCAAGGAGTGTCCTAAGCCCAGGAAGCAGCTACAGCAAGGAAAGATTTATGTAGTTATATCTGAGGATGCTGCCGCATCGCCTGATGTGGTCACAGGTATGACCTAAACCTTTCATTTTGTATTACCTTGTGTGAGCATGTAGACTAAATTAAAACAAATTACATGTATCGTACCTATTAATGGCATACCCGCCAGAGTACTCTTTGATTCTGGAGTTACTCATTTTTTTTATATCTGTGTCATTTGGAAAGAAGCTAAATCTATCCCTCAGATCTTTAGACTACAAATTGCTTGTACGATCGCCTATGGGATTAGAAGTGGAACTAGAAAGAGGTTATGGACCATGTCCAGTTCTTATCAGCGATAAGATTTTGGATGCAACCTTAATTCAACTTGAGATGGCAGACTTTGACGTTATCTTGGGAATGGATTGGTTAGCTCGGCATTCTGTAAATCTATTATGTACAGAAAAGAAATTGACATTTAAAGACAAGGAGGGAGCATAGTTAGTTTTGCGGGAACCAAACTTCCCCGTAGACGAAAACTCATCCTCTTTGCATTAAAGGCTAGAATATACCTCGAGAAAGGAGGAGTTGGGTATCTAGTATCCGTGGTCGATCTCACCAAGGAAGTACCACGAATGGAAGATATTGATGTTGTACATGACTTTCCAGATGTATTTTCTGAGGAACTACCAGGACTACCACCTGATCGAGCGACAGAGTTCGTTATAGATCTTATACCCAGAGCCGCACTAGTATCTAAAGCATCGTATCGAATGGCTCCTACTGAACTGAAGGAATTGAAGGTACAGTTACAGGAATTACTGGACAAGGGATATATCATACCCAGCATATCACCATGGGGAGCGCTAGTATTGTTTGTGAAGAAGAAGGACGGTAGTGTTCGACTGTGTATAGACTATCAAGAATTGAATAAGCTTACAATCAAGAATCGATACCCGTTGCCTCTGATCGATGACTTGTTCGATCAATTGCAAGGTGCCAAGGTGTTCTTCAAGATTGATCTTCGATCAGGATACCATCAGCTGAAGATTAAGGAAGGTGATATTCCAAAGACAGCATTCAAAACAAGATATGGACATTATGAATTTTTAGTCATGTCTTTTGGATTGACTAATGCACCCGCAACTTTTATGGAACTCATGAATCGGGTATTCCATAATATGATGGATACGTCAGTCATTGTGTTTATTGACGATATATTGGTCTACTCCAAGGACAAGGAAACTCATGTCATGAATCTAAGAGCCGCTCTGTAGGGACTAAGAAAAGAGAAGCTTTACGCCAAATTTACAAAGTGTGAGTTTTGGATAAATGAGGTCACTTTCTTAGTTCATGTTGTATCCGCTGAAGGAATTAAAGTGGATCCTAGTAAGATTGAAGCCATTGTGAAATGGGAAGCACCTAAGAGTTTTACAGAAATCAGAAGTTTCATTGGTCTAGCTGGGTATTACCGACGATTCATGGAAGATTACTCTAAAATCGCCGTACCTCTCACCAGTTTGACTAAGAAAGGAGAAAAGTTTGTTTGGACCGATAAATGTGAGAAAAGTTTCTAATCATTGAAGGCTAGATTGATATCTGCTCCCATCTTGACTATTCCTATTCCAGGACAACCATTTACCTTGTACACTGATGCGTCTGGGTTGGGTTTAGGATGTGTACTTATGCAAGGAGAACAGGTAGTTGCGTATGCTTCAAGATAACTGAAGACACTTGAGAAGAACTATCCCACTCATGACTTGGAATTAGCAGCAGTAGTACATGTTGTCAAGATATGGAGACATTATTTGTGTGGAGAGAAATTTCAGATTAAATCAGATCATAAGAGTCTTACTTATCTTTTTAATCAAAAGGAGTTGAACATGAGACAAAGAAGATGACTGGAATTATTGAAGGATTATGATTGCGATATCCAGTATCATCCAGGGAAGGCTAATGTAGTTGCTGATGCACTAAGCAGAAAAGCAATGATAAAATCCCAAGGGGAGGTTAACACGACTACGGCTATGTGTGTTATAGGGAAAGTATTCTACCATGGTAATGAGCAATTAGTGATAGATGCACCGGGTGGATCAACCAATCAAGGGTTTATTCATCGGTTTTTAAATATGTTCGCAACATTGAAGATTATACCTGATATATTAGATGAAGTGAAAGCCGCTATTAAATCAGACCCTTATCTGAGAACGGTGCAAGAAGACGTCGAAAAGGTAGGACTATTCCTGAGTTCACCTTGGACATTGAAAAGGTACTGAAGTACAAAGGAAGAGTATGTGTTCCTGAAACGAAAAACTTGGACATTAGACAAAGACTAATGAAGGAAGCTCACACCACCGCTTATTCGGTACATCTTGGAAGTACGAAGATGTATCATGATCTGAAAAAACTATATTGGTGGAGAGGAATGAAAGCAGATGTATCAAAATTTATGTCTCAATGCCTAAATTGTCAGAGGGTAAAGGTTGAACGGCAAAGACCTGCAGAATTGTTGCAGCCACTATCAAAACCAGCATGGAAATAGAACTGCATCATATAGACTTCGTCAACGGGTTACCATTGACTCCCCGAGTAGTAGGCGCGGTCTGGGTGATTGTAGATCGTTTGACTAAAACAACTCGATTCATAGCTATACGACCTCAGTATACCCTAAAGAGGTTAGTCAAGCTATATGTGGATAATATTGTCAGATTACATGGTGTACCTGAAAGCATTGTGTCCGATAGAGACCCACGCTTTACCTCAAAGTTTTGGGAAGGATTATAGAAGGCTATGGGTACAACACTGAAATTTAGTACGACATTCCATCCTCCGACAGACGGACAGTCGGAGCGTACCATTCAGATTTTGAAAGATATGCTTCGAGCCTATGTTTGATTTCAAAGGCTCATGGGATGAAAAACTACCATTGATCGAGTTCACCTATAACAACAGCTATCAGGCTACTATACAGATGTCACCCTATGAAGCACTGTATGGTAGGAAGTGTCGAACTCCTTTGTTTTGGAATGAAGTTGGTGAACGGAGTATCGTTGGACCATAATTTGTTGAAGAGACTTGTCGAGTAGTTGACATTATCAAGGAAAGAGTTAGAATAGCTTAGAACCAATAGAAACAATATGCAGATACTCGATGTCCAGACCTTGAATTTGTTGTTGGTGATAAGGTATTCTTGAAAGTATCACCTATGTGAGGCTTAAAACGATTCGGACAGAAAGGGAAGCTAAGTTCGAGATATGTCGGGCCATATGAGATTCTCGCTAAATGTGAAAAAGTAGCGTATTTGTTAGCACTACCCCCATCTATGTCAAGTGTGCATGATGTATTTCATATCTCATTATTGAAGAAGTATGTCAGAGATCCAACACACGTTATAACAGCAGATCCACCGGGTCTAGCTGATGATTTGACATTCAAAGTAGCACCAACTAAAATCACCAGCCAAAAGGTTCAACGTCTATGCAACCGTGACATTTATTATGTCAATGTTACTTGGAGGAGCCAAGATATAGAAGAGATCACATGGGAAGAAGAAAATGCTATGCCAAAGCAATATCCTTACCTTTTCGACTCGGAAGGTATGTGCAAATTTTGAGGACAAAATTTTTAATAAGAGGGGGGAGTTGTAAGACCCGTATCGAACTAAATGGTCTTACCACCTTGTATCAGGTCTACCTATCATGGTCGAGCCAAGTGGACCAAGTCCGTGAAGAAACCACAAGACCAGGTATGAAATCAACCCAAAAACAGTCACTTATGAGTGTGTGGTTGCATACCTAAACAGGTGTGACCGACCACACCTCAAAATAGTGCAACCACACAAATTTTGGTCAAGTGGTCGCACATTTCAGAAGGTGTGGTCAACGGATTCTGCGACCCCACCTCCGACTACACGGAACCCAGTCAGAACCGAAAATTAGGAAACCTTCTTAATCCGAATGGAGTTTTTCCTAAACTCATTAGGGCATATTATGGATCCTCTATAAATAGGTCGTCCCTTAGCCTCTTTTACCCTTTTAGAACTCTAACTGAAAGTGAGAGAAAGAGAAGAGAAGGAAGAAATGGAAAATTGAAGAGGAAGACTAAGGAGGAAGAAAATTCAGAGAAAAATCTGAATCTTCAGCATGCTTAAGGTATGAACATATTCCCCATGTTAAATTGAGAGCCTAGAATAGTTCATGAAAAAGATAAGATTTAGGAGAAACCCAAACCATCCATCCATGGATAAATTTTAAGAGAATCCATGGAGGAAATTATGTGGACAATGGATGGTGTATAAAATAATAGTTTTGAGCCATAGAAGAATCATAGGAAGGACGATGATGATAAGCAAAAGGATTCAAACATGAAGGAATGGAGTTGAGAGTGAAAGGTCGACCATCACACGTGTTGTCGCAAGTGTGGTAGCATGATGTGCGATAACATGAGACACACATGTCCGACCACATGCCCTCGGGAAGTTTCCAGGGAGGGTGTGGTCGCACGTGTGGTCGGAGTATGTCTGACCACACCCTGTGACCCCACACCCTGTGGTCGCAGAAACTAAGACCACAGGTGCTGCCACACCTGCGACCCCTCAGTTTCTATTAGTCTAAACTCATGAAAATTAATTTTAATTTAAAATCTATAAATTTGTTAGGTTTCCAAGTGGTTTAAAAGTGAATTACAAAGCTTGAACGAGGATCTACTATCAACCAAAGGTGAGGGAATAAGACCTAAATTAATTGGTTAATAATAAACTATTTTTATTTATTGAGTCCAATATCATGAATGAATCTATGCTTGTATGATTGTAATGTGCATTTCACATGTTATCTAATATTTCTGTTATTACTACTCATGCATATTTAATTCTATTTATTTATAACATGATGTGATGATGATGCTAGGAATAGGCATGTGAATGTATGTGTGTGGTTAGTGTACTTGATGCGAGTGGGGCATCAGGGGGAGGACGTGACACTTTGGTTCATCCTGGTCACCAGACTCTAGTTCTATCTTTACTCAAGTCTTGTCCACTGACATCGTCGGATCGCCATTACCTTAGCAGAACTATTACGTCGTAGGGCATCAGGGGAGGTGGTGTCGGACTATGTAGTCTCTGACTCTGCCGGGGGGCCTTAGCTCTATCTCTATGGAAGTATTAAGGGATGCTGGGGTGAGGCCTTGGATACACTGTTTGGCATTAGGACTGGTTAGTTGCGAGCCCAGTTTGCAAGCCCTCGTCAATAGGGGCTTACGTGTTGGTATGGGTAGGGCATCAGGGGAAGTGTCATGCGGTGTTTGATCCGGGCACTTTAGCTCTATCTCTATTCCATGATGGGTGCATGTGGGATGGCAATGGTGTTTGATCCATTGGGCGGCTTCACACACTCGTGTATAGAGGTGCGGCGGCCGCCTATCCTTTCTATAACACATTGCAATTTATAAACTAGACCAAAGATATGAATTGAATGCATACATATGTTTATTGCATTGTTTGTTTTCTCACTGAGCAATGATGTGTGCTCACCCTTTCGACGTCGAATATTTTTAGTTGATGATGCAAGTCCTACTGTAGAAGATTACATGAATGCTCCAATGTACGGGCATGTTGCGGCGATGGATGCAGAAGCTATGATGGAGTCGCATGATTCGTCGTGCGAGTGCAACTCATGCATCTTTGATTAGATTTATTAGTTGGATTATTCAGAAACTGTAATTGATTAATTTATTTTATTTTATGTCTTAGTCTTTGGAGATAATTGGATACTTTATTTTATGCTATCACTGATAGATACTCAGTTCATTAATATTAAAGACTTCCGCTATTGTTTATTTACTCTGATTATTGTTGTGGATGTATATGGTTTAAGCAAAGGGACACGGCCTATTCGAGATCTTGGTTGAACTGTTAGATCATAAACGGTTCATCACTCCATTCTGGTTGGTGCAAAATTGGGGTATGACACCTCGACTATTTCATAACTTCCCATATAGGCATCAATCATCACATAATCAAAAGAGACATATATAGATGTGAATCCATTCAAGATACAAATATTGGACGATATGTTATACAATCAATGATGCAATACAGGTATGCAAGTGATTGGAAACATACCAAAATAAAGTTAAGTGTAAGACCCGCACCCAAATTTTAGTCTTAATTTTAAATTTTAGCTTTGTAACAAGTCTTACCACGACAAATGGGTCGGACCAACATGAACCAGACCAACGAAACACCATAGAGGTAATCAAACTAAACCCCTTTGCATAGAGAATCAATACATGAGTTAATTATGAGGTCCGACTGGGAAGAAGATGTCTGGTTGGTCACCAATGGCATGACCCCCAGTCGTGCATAACTGCACATGGTTGGTGGCCAACCATGTGTGGAACCAATGGTTTGGGTTAGACTCTTATCCAATCTTAGTAGAGTGATTGTGCATGATTTTAAATATGGAATGGAGGGAGGAAATCCTCCAACTTACCTTGATTGGAGAACCTTATCCATCACCAACATGAATAGAGTAATTTAAACTATTCTCTATCATTTCACCGCCTAGATCTAACTGAGAGAAAAGAAAGGAGAAAAAGTTTTGACTCGTTTCTGGAGGAGGAAAAAGAAGAGAAAGGAAGGAAAAGTGTCACACCCCAATTCTAGATTAACCAGTTGTGTGATGAACCATCATGAGAACCAACGGTTCAAACTAGGATCTCGTATAGACCGTGCCAACCATGTTAAACCAAAACACATTTTACATCAATCAGAGATATTTAAGTAAAAAGTGGAAGTCTTATTAATAATGAACTAAGTGTCTACAATGATATGTAAATAATAACTAGTTATCTCCATGTAACCAAAACATAAATATAACAAACTATTACAATTACCAAAATATGAAAGCTAAACACTAGACGAAAACATCATTGAAACACTTGCTTGACGAATCATATTCGTCCTCCACAGCTTGCTTGACCATAGCTACCACATGTCTA
The DNA here is from genome assembly GCA_028583415.1 of Protea cynaroides. Classification (NCBI taxonomy): domain Eukaryota; kingdom Viridiplantae; phylum Streptophyta; class Magnoliopsida; order Proteales; family Proteaceae; genus Protea; species Protea cynaroides. The sequence continues at coordinate 24,593,119 of CM053265.1, read as the reverse complement.
TATGTTGGCACCTTCATGTAGTCATCAACGGTATTACCTGGAACATAATAAACTAAAAAAAATGGTACCGTGGGGTGAGCTCACAACCAAGCTCAGCGAGAAAAAAAAATAATGCAACAAACATATGCATGCATTCAATTCATATCTTTGGTCTGGTTTAAAAGTTTGCAATGTACTATAGAAAGGTTTGGCATGTCATACCCCAATTCCGCACTATTCAGAATGGTGTGATGAACAGCTAATTAACCAACGGTTCAACCAAGATCTCAAATAGGCTGTGTCCGTTTGCTTAAACCATACATATCCACAACAATAATCAGAGTAAATACACAATAGCGAAAGTTTTTATACTAATGAACTGAGAGTCTAACAATTATAAAATAATAAATTATCCAATTATTCTCCATTGACTAAGACATAAAATAAAATATTTAATCAATTACGTCATCTGTATAAATTGAATAAAATTCTAATCGAAAACACAAGAGTTGCACTCGCATGACGAATCATGCGATTCCACCATAACTTCAGCGTCCATCGCCGCCGCATGTCCATACATAGGAGCATTCATGTAGTCTTCAACCGTGGTACTTGCATCATCAACTAAAAGCATTCGACGTCGAAAGGGTGAGCACACATCACGGCTCAGTGAGCAAACAAAACAATGCAACAAACATATGCATGCATTCAATTCATATATGTGGTCTGGTTTATATGTTTGCAATGTGCAATAGAAAGATTCAGAGGCCGCCTCACCTCTATACACGAGTGTGTGAAGCCGTCCAATGAATATCGGAATTGTCGTCCCATATGCACCTACTATGGAAACAGTGTACCCAATGAGTATCGACATTATTGTACTACATGCACCCATACCAACACGTAAGCTCCTGTTGGCGAGGGCTTGAAAACTGGGCTCGCAACTAACTAATCCTAATGTCAAACAGTGTATCCAAGGCCTCACCCCAGCATCCCTCAATACGTCCATAGAGATAGAGCTAAGGTCCCCCGGCAGAGTCAGAGACTATACGGTCCGAGACTATCTCCCCTGATGCCCTACGACATAATAGCCCTTCTAAGGTAATGACGATAAGATGATGTCAGTGGACAAGACTTAAGTAGAGATAGAGCTAGAGTCTGGTGAACAGGAAAAACCACAGTGTCACGTCCTCCCCCTGATGCCCTACTCGCATCAAGTACGCTAACCACACACAAACATTCACATGACTATTCCTAGCTTCATCATCATCATCATGTTATAAATAAATAAAATTAAATATGCATGAACAGAAATAGTAGGAATATTGGATGACATGTTAAATGCACAAAACACGCATACACGCATAGAATCAATCAATCATGGTATCAGACTTAATAAGCAAAAATAGCTTTTTATTATCCAATTGTTTGGGTCTTGTTCCCTCACCTGATGCTTGTTTGATAGTTCGCTCTGTGTTACAAGGTCCAAACATGCTATCACAAGGTCCTACACGATATTAGGGTTTAGTTAGAATAGGTTTACGTTGGTCGAAAACCAACAATGACAAAACACATCTCACAGAGCTGACCTGTCACAGCACTGTGGGGAAAACTTGAGATCGGTATGGTTGGCCGGTCCCTACAGACCAGTCCCCGAGAGGTACCGATTGTGGTACCGGTCGCATTTGGTGCGACCGGTATGGTTCGATCGGTATGTCTCTGGAAGACCATACACTTGGTTATCGCCTTCCGTCGGTCACCCTCTATTGATCCTAGGGTTTCTCCTATACATCCTAGGTATAAGCATTGAGTTAGAGTTGTTTCCAACTCAATTCAAGTCCTAGTTTCGATGATCTCATCCTAGAACTTGAATCTAGGGTCTATCGACTAAATTAGGGTTTGACGGCAACATAGGGTTTAGATCAATACCTCGCTTTGCATGGTATTGATCCAACTACAACTAACCATTCTAGATTACTTATGGTAGAGGAAGGTTTGAGCACTTACCGTTGACTTGTGGTAACTTGTTCTTCGTCGAACGGCAATGTCGACTCTTCCCTTTCCTTCCTAGCTTCTTTTCCTTCTTCAGCCTCTTTCTCCTTTCTAGGGTTTATGAGGATCATGGAAGAGGTTTTAGGAGGTTTAAAGGGGTTTATATAGGCTAGGTTTAGGTTTAGGAAGCCTCCTAGCATTAGAAAAGTCCTTCGGTTTGAAATTTGGAAAGTGGGACCCGCAAAGATCCGTTTCTGGATCTTAGTGGTCTGCTGCGCAGGCTATACCGGTCGACCGGTACCAAGACCGGTACCATCGACTGGTATGAATTAATTCATACTTAATTCGGTCCGTTTCATACCTATTTGTCATCCGCTCGTCCCGTCTGGCCCGGTGATGATTGGAAGACCTGTTATGACATGAATTCAAGGTTTAGATCGGGTTCATGGAGTACGGGTCTTACAACTCCCCCCTTCTTATTAAAAATTTCATCCTCAAAATTGTACATACCTTTCGAGTAAAAAAGATGAGGGTATTGCTTTCGCATAGCATTCTCTGCTTCCCATGTGATTTCTTCTATATCTCGGCTTCTCCAGGTGACCTTAACATAGTAGATATCACGGTTGCGTAGTCGTTGAACCTTTCGGTTGATTATTTCAGTTAGTGTTACTTCAAATGTCAAATCATCAGTCAAATCAGGTGGATCCATTGTCAAAACGTGTGTTGGGTCCCTGGCGTACTTCTTCAATAATGAAACATGGAATATATCATGCACGTATGACATAGACGGTGGTAGTGCTAGCTGATAAGCCACTTTTCCACGTTTAGCTAGAATCTCATATGACCCGACATATCTCGGACTAAGCTTCCCTTTCTGTCCGAACCGCTTTAAACCTCGCATAGGTGATACTTTCAAGAACACCTTATCACCTACGACAAATTCAAGGTCTCGACGTCGAGTATCTGCATACTATTTCTGACGATTCTAAGCCGTTCGTACTCTTGCCTTGATAATGTCGACTACTCGACATGTCTCTTCAACAAATTCTGGTCCAACAATACTACGTTCTCCAATTTCATTCCAAAATAGAGGAGTTCGACACTTCCTACCATACAGTGCTTCATAGGGTGACATCTGTATAGTAGCCTGATAGCTGTTGTTATAAGCGAACTCGATCAATGGTAGTTTTTCATCCCATGATCCTTTAAAATCAATTACACAGGCTCGAAGCATGTCTTCTAAAATATGAATGATACGCTTAGACTGTCCGTCTGTCTGAGGATGGAATGCAGTACTAAACTTCAATGTTGTACCCATAGCCTTTTGCAATCCTTCCCAAAACTTTGAAGTAAATCGTGGATCTCTGTCGGACACAATGCTTTCAAGTACACCGTGTAGTCTAACAATATTATCCACATACAACTTAGCTAACCTCTCCAGTGTATACTGAGGTCGTATAGCTATAAATCGAGCTATTTTAGTCAGACAGTCGACAATCACCCAAATCGCGTCAACTACTCGGGGAGTCAATGGCAACCCGGTGATGAAGTCCATAATGATCTAGTCCCATTTCCATGCTGGTTCTGGTAGTGGCTGTAACAGTCTTGCAGGTCTTTGTCGTTCAGCCTTCACCCTCTGACAATTTAGGCATTGAGACACGAATTTAGCTATATCTGCTTTCATTCCTCTCCACCAATATAATTTCTTTAAATCATGATACATCTTTGTACTTCCAAGATGTACCGAATAGGTGGTGGTATGAGCTTCCTTCATTAGTCGGTGTCTAATGTCCAAATTTTCTGTATCAAGAACATATATTCTTCATTTATACTTCAATACCTTCTCATCATCTAAGGTGAACTCAGGAATAATCCTACCTTTTTCGATGTCTTCTTGTACCGTTCTTAGATAAGGATCTGATCTAATAGCTGTTTTCACTTCATCAATTATATCAGGTACAATCTTCAACGTTGTGAACATATTTGAAAACTGATGAATAAACCCTTGGTTGTTTGATTCACCCGGTGCATTTATCACAAACTACTCATTACCATAATTGAACACTTTTCCTGTAGTACACATTGTTGTAGTTGTGTTAACCTTTCCTTGAGATTTTATCATTATTTTTCTGCTTAACCCGTCAGCAACTACATTAGCCTTTCCTGGATGATACTGGATATCACAATCATAATCCTTTAATAATTCCAGCCATCTTCTTTGTCGCATGTTCAACTCCTTCTGATTAAAAAGATAAGTGAGACTCTTATGATCTGATTTAATCTGAAATTTTTCTCCGTACAAGTAATGTCTCCATATCTTGACAGCATGTACTACTGCCGTTAATTCCAAGTCATGAGTGGGATAATTCTTTTCATGTATTTTCAGTTGTCTTGAAGCATATGCAACTACTTGTTCTCCTTGCATAAGTACACATCCTAAACCCAATCCAGATGCATCAGTGTATAAAACAAATGGTTGTCCTGGAATAGGAATAGTTAAGATGGGAGCAGATATCAATCTTGCTTTCAATGTTTGGAAACTGTTCTCACATTTTTCAGTCCAAATAAACTTCTCTCCTTTCTTAGTCAAACTGGTGAGCGGTACGGCGATCCTGGAGTAGTCTTCCAAGAATCGTCGGTAATACCCAGCTAGACCTAGAAAATTTCTAATTTCTACAACACTCTTTGGTGCTTCCCACTTCACAATGGCTTCAATCTTGCTAGGGTCCACTTTAATTCCTTTAGCGGATACAACATGGCCTAAGAAAGCGACCTCATTTAACCAAAACTCACACTTTGTAAATTTGGCGTAAAAGTTGCTGGTGTGTTAGTCAATCCAAAAGACATGACAAAAAATTCATAATGTCCATATCTCGTCTTGAATGCTGTCTTGGGAATATCACCGTCCTTAATCTTCAGCTGATGGTATCCTGACCGAAGATCGATCTTAGAGAACACCTTGGCACATTGCAACTGATCGAACAAGTCATCGATCCGAGGCAATGGGTACCGATTCTTGATTATCAGCTTATTCAATTCTCGGTAGTCTATAAACAGTCGAACACTATCGTCCTTCTTCTTTACGAATAATACTGGCGCTCCCCATGGTGATATGCTAGGTCTGATGTAACCCTTGTCCAGTAGTTCCTGTAACTGTACTTTTAATTCCTTCAGTTATGTAGGAGCCATTCGATAGGGTGCTTTAGATACTGGTGCGGCTCCGGGTATCAGATCTATAACAAACTCTGTAGCTCGGTCGGGTGGTAGTCCTGGTAGTTCTTTAGGAAATACATCTGGAAAGTCACGCACGACATCAATATCCTCCATTCGTTGTGCTTCCTTAGTGAGGTCGACCACCGATACTAGATACCCAACTCCTCCTTTCTCGAGGCATTTCCTAGTTTTTAATGCAGAGAGGATGAGTTTTCATTTACGAGAAAGTTTGGTTCCCGCAAAACTAAACTTTGCTCCTTCGTTGTCTTTAAATGTCAGCTTCTTTTCTGCACATAATAAGTCTGCAGAATGCTGAGCTAACTAGTCCATTCCCAAGATGACGTCAAAGTCTGTCATCTCAAGTTGAATCAAGGTTGCATCCAAAGTCTTCTCGTCAATAAGAACTGGACATGGCCCATAACCTTCTTCTAATGTCACTTCTAATCCCATTGGCGATCGTACAAGCAGTTTGTAGTCTAAAGATTTGAGGGGTAGATTTAGCTTCTTTCCAAATGACACAGATATAAAAGAATGAGTAGCTCTAGAATCAAAGAGCACTCTGGTAATGCCATTAATAGGTACGATACCTGTGATTTGTTTTAATTTAGTCCACATGCTCATACAATGTAACACAATTTAAAAGGTTCAGGTCATACCTGTGACCACATCAGGCCATGTAACAGCATCCACCAGGCCATGCAACAGCATCCTCAGATGTAACAGCGTAAACTCTTCCTTGCTGTAGCTGCTTTCTAGGCTTAGGGCACTCCCTTGAAATATGTCCCACTTGATTACAGTTAAAACACCTTACTCCTTCATTATTTGGCTTTGGTTGCGATGGGGCTGCTGAAGTAGTCTTGGCTACAGCATTAAAGCCATGAGTACGGAAGGGTTTGAATGTCTTGGTGTTCCCTCCGTTATAAGAATTCCCATTAGACCTTTTGATACCCCTATTTTGAGCAAAATAGCTCTCTTTCTGGCTTGACTCTATCACTCGAGTAATTTGTACAGCTTCATTGTAGGCTTTCTTTTCAAGTCCCAGAACATGTTCACGAATACTTCCCCTAAGTCCCATGACGAACCTTCGGGTCTTCATATCTTCTTCTTGCATACTGACTGGTGGAAAGAAGAATAGCTCCTCATAACGCTGTTGATATGCATCAACAGTCATCTGTCCCTGATATAAACTCAGGAACTCTCTTTCCATAGCATCTCTGAAACTCCTGGGGAAGTACTTCTCAAAGAATGCTTCTTTATATATAGCCCAGGTCAATTGGGCATGCTTTGTTAACAGATAAGTCCGTGTGGACTTCCACCAGTGGTGTGCATCGCCTTTCAACATGAATGTTGCACACAGTATTTTCTCCTCCTCAGTAACTGTCATCATCATGAAATTTCTCTCCATTTCATCAATCCAGTGTGCTGGCCACAAAGGATCTGCTGGCTTACCATTATATTCCTTGGGCTTCATCTTCAGAAAACGCTTGATCAGGCGGGAGTGGTCCAGCTGATACGAAGCGTAAGCCCCATACATAGGTGGTTGATATGGGTAACTTCCTTGAGCTACCTCAGGATTCTGTACTTGGGCCTGCATGACTGGTGTTTGAGGTGCATGGGGTACCGTGTTACTTCCCCCTGGTATTGTGCTGCCCTGCCCTACTGGCATAGGTGTTGTATGGACAGCTGGAAATACCATCCCTATAGCAGCTTGCATATTGGCTTGCACCTGCTGTATTTGCTGCAGCTGTTGAGCCAAGTTCATTACTGCTGTAGCCAGATCTATAGGTGGGGCTGGCAAGTTTATAGGATTTGCCTGGCCACTATCTACTGGCGGTGTCGTATTCAGATTCTCCTGTGCTTCATGATTTATATGGTTGTCTTCCTCCTCAGGTGGTATTGGTGGAATTGGGTTACAGCTTTGTCTGGTCACTCTTCACCCAGCCATTTCCTGTTCTGGTGGTAGTAGTGTCTGTAAATAATCATAGTACATTTAAGGCAATCAATATAAGTTGTTCTCAAGTAAAAATTCATCTAATTAATATAAATTTTTAATTTTTCAGATCATTCTGACAACATACTGTATTTTCCATCGTAGGGTCGATGGTAGGGTCGGTCCTTATGCGACCCCAAGGTATGCAACCTTGAGACACACTGTCAGGTTACCAGAGATGATCGCTGGGAGATGAAAGCGATCAACCTACGTCCAAAGCCTCGGGTGTACTACAAGATCATCCAGCACAACCTGATACCCCAGAGTGGACACTATGAGAGGATCTCCCAGTTGACCCACTTTGTCCTTTACTGCATTTGCACTAGGAAGCCTGTCTGCCTACCCTACATTATCCTGAGGACGATGATCTATGCTACGCTGCCTGGTCAGATAGGCAACCTGCCCTACAGACATCTGATCACTACACTGCTCACCCGCCTAGGTGTTGATTTAGTAGATGAGAGGATTCAGGAGAAGTCCTTATCATTGGTTCTGGATTGGGAGGCCATCTGTAGGATGGGTATGCGGGATGTTCAGGTCAGTGATGATGAGAGGAAGGCTCTAATGCGTCCTCATACTCGGGTAGAGGTAGCAGACGCTGAGGCGGCAGCAGCAGCAGCAGCCAGAGCAGGGGTTCACGGGGGTGATGCTGAGGATGAGGATCGCATGTATATGGATGTAGACGCTATACCTCCTCCATCACCTCCAGCTCCATGATGTATATTTCCTTTTTGTTTTTCTTTGTACTACAGAGTAACTGTCTGGGTTGTGGACTGCACTCTGATTCGGATATGTATAAACGTACTTTTTATTTGATGTATATGAAACATGTTCTTCTTTTTATATATGCATTATTCTCTTAATTTGTTTTAAACAACACAGGTGCTTATGGTATGTTATTTTTACAGCTTTTAAAATTTCAACCTAACTCAGTTCACGAACTTTTGTGAAAATATACTGGATTAATAGACAAGGCCTGAGAGCTCTGATACCAAGTTATCACACCCCAATTCCGTACTATTCAGAATGGTGTGTTGAACCGCTAATTAACCAATAGTTCAACCAGGATCTCGAATAGGCTGTGTCCGTTTGCTTAAATCATACACATCCACAACAATAATCAGAGTAAATACACAATAGCAGAAGTCTTTATACTAATGAACTGAGAGTCTAACAATTATAAAATAATAAATTATCCAATTATTTTCCATTGACTAAGACATAAAATAAAATATTTAATCAATTACATCATCTGTATAAATTGAATAAAATTCTAATCGAAAATACAAGAGTTGTACTCGTATGACGAATCATGCGACTCCACCATAACTTCAACGTCCATCGCCGCCGCATGTCCATACATAGGTGCATTCATGTAGTCTTTAATCGTGATACCTGCATCATCAACTAAAAGCATTCGACGTCGAAAGGGTGAGCACACATCACGGCTCAGTGAGCAAACAAAACAATGGAACAAACATATGCATGCATTTAATTCATATCTGTGGTCTGGTTTATAAGTTTGCAATGTGCAATAGAAAGGTTCGAAAGCCGCCTCACCTCTATACACGAGTGTGTGAAGCTGCCCAATGAATATCGGCATTGCCGTCCCACATGCACCCACCATGAAAACAGTATACCCAATGAGTATTGGCATTGCTGTACCACATGCACCCATACCAACACGTAAGCCCCTGTTGGTGAGGGCTTGCAAACTGGGCTCGCAACTAATCAATCCTAATTTCAAACAGTGTATCCAAGGCCTCACCCCAGCATCCCTCAATACATCCATAGAGATAGAGCTAAGGCCCCCCGATAGAGTCAGAGACTACACAGTCCGAGACTACCTCCCCTGATGCCCTACGATGTAATAGCTCTGCTAAGATAATGACGATACGACGATGTCAGTGGAAAAGACTTGAGTAGAGATAGAGCTAGAGTCTGGTGACCAGGAAAAACCACAGTGTCACGTCCTCCCCCTGATGCCCTACTCGCATCAAGTACGCTAACCACACACAAACATTCACATGCCTATTCCTAGCTTCATCATCATCATCATGTTATAAATAAACAAAATTAAATATGCATGAACCTTAATAGCAGGAATATTGGATGACATGTTAAATGCACAAAACACGCATACACGCATAGAATCAATCAATCATGGTATCAGACTCAATAAGCAAAAATAATTTTTTATTGTCTAATTAGTTTAGGTCTTGTTCCCTCTCCTGACGCTTGTTTGATAGTTCGCTCCGCGTTACAAGGTCCAAACGTGCTATCACAAGGTCCTATACGATATTAGGATTTTGTTAGAATAGGTTTACGTTGGTCGGAAACAGCAATGACCAAACACATCTCACAAAGATGACCGGTCACATGTACCGGTCGCAGCACTGTGGGGAAAACCTACGACCGGTATGGTCGGCCGGTCCCCACAGATCAGTCCCCGAGAGGTACCGGTTGCGGTATCGGTCGCATATGGTGCGACCGGTATGGTTCGATCGGTATGTCTCCGGAAGACCATACACTTAGTTCTCGCCTTCTGTCGGTCACCCTCTATTGATCCTAGGGTTTCTCCTACACATCCTAGGTCTAAGCATTGAGTTAGAGTTGTTTCCAACTCCATTCAAGTCCTAGTTTAGATGATCTCAACCTAGAACTTGAATCTAGGGTTTATCAACTAAATTAGGGTTTGACGGCAACATAGGGTTTAGATCAATACCTCGCTTTGCATGGTATTGATCCAACTACAACTAACCATTCTAGATTACTTATGGTAGAGGAAGGTTTGAGCATTTACCATTGACTTGTGGTAACTTGTTCTTCGTTGAACGGCAATGGCGGCTCTTCCCTTTCCTTCCTAGCTTCTTCTCATTCTTCAGCCTCTTTTTCCTTTCTAGGGTTTGTGAGGATCATGGAAGAGGTTTTAGGAGGTTTAAATGGGTTTATATAGGCTAGGTTTAGGTTTAGGAAGCCTCCTAGCATTAGGAAAGTCCTTCAGTTTAAAATTTGGAAAGTGGGACCCGTAGAGATCCTTTTCCGGATCTTAGTGGTCTGCTGCGCAGGCTATAACGGTCGATCGGTACCAAGACCGGTACCATCAACTGGTATGAATTAATTCATACTTAATTTGGTCCGTTCCGTACCTGTTTTTCATTTGCTCGTCCCGTCTGGCCCGGTGATGATTGAAAGACCTGTTACGACATGAATTCAAGGTTTAGATCTGGTTCATGGAGTGCGGGTCTTACATGATAGCCACTGCACCTCTATACATGAGTAAGTGAATCCGATTAATGGATCAAACACCATTATTTTCCCATATGCTCCACCATATAATAGAGATAGAACTAAAGTGTCCAGATCACACACCGCCAACACTTCCCTTGATGCCCTACCCATACCAACAAGTAAGCCCCTATTGGCGAGGGTTTACAAACTGGGCTCGCAACTAACCAATCCTAATGCCATCTAATGTATCTAAGGCTTCACCCCAGCATCCCTCAATAGGTCCATAGAGATAGAGCTAAGGCCTCCTGACAGAGTCAGAGACTACACGGTCCGAGACCACCTCCCCTAATGCACTACGACATAATAGTTCTGCTAAGGTAATGGCGATACGATGATGTTAGTAGGCGAGACTTGAGTAGAGATAGAGCTAGAGTCTGGTGACCAGGCTGAACCACAATGCCATGTCCTCCACCTGATGCTCTACTCGCATCCAGCAGACTAACCACACACACAATCACATGTCTATTCCTAGCATCATCATCATCTCCTTCTGGTTTGCACTAAAGTGCCTTAAGTAGCCCTTGAGGAGTCCATTTATTCTCTCCCTCTAAGCTTTCAAAGATATACCGACCGTAGGTCATGTTATAAATAGACAATAATAAATATGCACGAGCAGAAATAGCAATAATATTGAATGCTATATGAGATACACATTACAAGCATACAAATATAGAAGCATTCATTGCATTGGACAAATAAAATAAAATAGTCTGTTATTATCTAATTAGTTTAGGTCTTGTTTTCTCACCTTTGATTGATGTTTGTTCCTCGCCTAAGCTTTGGACGTTACTTTGAATCTATTGCGAACCTAAACAATTAATGTATTTAAGTTAAGGATTAATTTCCTCAAGTTACAGTAGTCAAAAACCTTGTTTGGTCTCAAAACATACTTGCTATTATCATGTGGTCGATACCCTATGGTCGGCCCTGTGGTCTCAATATATGTGACCATACGATGTATGGTCTATACCTTATGGTCGCACTATATGTGACCGTACCTGCAACCAAACGTTTTCTGAATTCTTCCCGAATGGCTGTGGTCGACTCTCTTCTCATCCTATGGTCGACCATAGCTGTGACCATACGTAGTTAAGTTTATTTTTACTTCTCATACGAGTTCCTCCTCTTGGCTCATCAATGAGATTCATCCTAAAATTATTCTATGACCTTTAATTATAGTTTATCCTTATCAATTATCTCTACCCTACTCTTTATGGTTTCCCATAGAAAACCTATAATCAAATCATTGTATTAGGTTCCATATATCAATTTGAAAAGAACCTATTCTATCTGATCTACCCTACAAAGTCAAGTCCATACTTTAAGCTTGCTGTAGAGAGATAAAATTTTTCTATTAAAATCTATCGACTTGTTAGGCTTTTCTAGTGATTTAAAGGTGATTCATAAAGCTTGAACGAGGATCTACACTCAATCAAAGGTGAGGAAACAAGACCTAAACTAATTGGCTAATATTAAATTATTTTTGTTTATTGAGTCCACTACCATGAATGATTCTATGCTAGTATGATTGTAATGTGCATATCACATGTCATCCAATATTCCTATTATTACTGTTCATGTATATTTAATTTACGTTTATTTATAATATGATGTTGATGATGATGCTAGGAATAAGCATGTGAATGTATGTGTGTGGTTAGTGTACTTGATGCGAGTGGAGCATCAGGGAGATGACGTGACACTGTGGTTCATCCTGGTCACCAGACTCTAGCTCTATCTCTACTCACGTCTTGTCCACTGACATCGTTGTATCGCCATTACTTTAGCAGAACTATTACGTCGTAGGGCATCAGGGGAGGTGGTCTCGGACCGTGTAGTCTCTGACTCTGCCGGGGGGCCTTAGCTCTAAATCTATGGACGTATTGAGGGATGCTGGGGTGAGGCCTTGGATACACTGTTTGACATTAGGATTGGTTAGTTGCGAGCCCAATTTGTAAGCCCTCGCCAACAGGGACTTATGTGTTGGTATGGGTAGAGCACCAGGGGAAGTGTGATGCGGTGCGGTCCTAAGCACTTTAGCTCTATCTCTATTCCATGGTGGGGTAGATGTGGACGACAATGGTGTTTGATCCGTTGGGTGGGCTTACACACCCTGTGTATAGAGGTGAGGCGACCACCGAACCTTTCTATAGCACATTGTAAACTTATGAACCAGACCAAAGATATGAATTGAATGCATGCATATGTTTGTTGCATTGTTTTGTTTGCTCACTGAGCCGTGAAGTGTGCTCACCCTTTCGACGTCGAATATTTTTAGTTGATGATGCAGGTACAACCATAGAAGAGATTATATAAATGCTTCGATGTATGGACATGTGGCGGCAATGGACACTGAAGTTATGATGGAGTCGCATGACTCGTCATGCGAGTGCAACTCTTGTGTTTTCGATTAGATTTTATTCAATTTATACAGACGATGTAATTTATTAAATATTTTATTTTATGTCTTAGTATCTTTTGGAGATAATTGAATACTTAATTTATGTTAACATCTTTAGACTCTCAGTTCATTTAATATATAAGACTTCCGCTATTGTTTATTTACTCTAATTATGGTTGTGGATGTGTATAGTTCAAGCAAACGGACATAGCCTATTTGAGATCCTAGTTGAACCATTGGTTTATTAGTGATTCATCACACCATTCTGAATATTACGGAATTGGGGTGTGAATACTTGGTATCAGAGCTCTCAGGCCCTGTCTATTAAACCAGTATATTTCCACAAAAGTTCATGAACTGAGTTAGGATAAAATTTAAAAGCTTTAATAAGAACACACTGTAAGCACCTGTGTTGTTTGAGACAAAATTAAGAAAGAGAATAATGCATTTATAAAAAGGAGAAACATGTTTCATATACATCAAATAAAAAGCACGTTTATACATATCCAAAGCAGAGTACAGTCCACAACCCAGACAGTTATCTGTAGTATAAAAGAAAAAGATAAAAAGAAAATATACATCATGGAGCTGGAGGTGATGGAGGAGGAGGTGCCTCGCGATCTCTGTCGTAGTCCTCAGCATACACTCTAGTCAACCAGGCTATCTGAGTCTGGGTCATCTGGAGACTAGCTGTCAACTCGGCCATCCGCTGATCAGACGCACACTGAGCATCTAGAAGCTCACCCACTCTCCTATATGTCGTGCGCTGAGCATCTAGAAGCTCTCCCACTCTCAAGTCCATCACCCGCTGAGCCTCTCTGATCTCACACAGTAATCCCATCATATCATCAGATGGTGGGTGTGAAGGACCAGCCATGTGTGAAGGAGCCCGAGATGGACCAGCTCCAGTAGAATGTGGAGGTGATGGAGGAGGTATAGCGTCTACATCCATATACATGTGATCCTCATCCTCAGCATCACCCCCATGGACCCCTGCTCTGGCTACTGCTACTGCTGCCGCCTCATCATCTGCTACCTCTACTCAAGTACGAGGACGCACTAGAGCGTTCCTCTCATCATCACTGACTTGAGCATCCCGCATACCCATCCTACAGATGGCCTTCCAGTCCAGAACCGATGAGAGAGTCTTCTCCTGAATCCTCTCATCCACTAAATCAACGCCTAGGTGGGTGAGCAATGTAGTGATCAAACATCTATAGGGCAGGTTGCCTAGCTGACCAGGCAGCGTAGCACGGATCATCGTCCTCAAGATAATGTATGGTAGGCAGACAGGCTGCCTAGTGCAAATGCAGTAGAGGACATATTGGGTCAACTGGGAGATCCTCTCATAGTGTCCACTCTGGGGTATCAGGTTGTGCTGGATGATCTTGCAGTACACCCGAGGCTCTGGATGTAGGTTGATCGCCTTCATCTCCCAACGATCATTTCTGATAAGCTGACTGTCAATCATAACACACATCTCTAAGGAAAGGATCTGGGGCTCCCTGGGAGCACAGTACACCAAAGGGCTGTAATTTTATATGCCCAAAAGATCAGCCAATTGCTGGCAGTCAAAGGAAACCTCTACCCCTTTGACGTAGCTCGTGATCCTGAGCTCCCTACCCCTTTCTGTGGCATTGCGATCCCCTACTACCTGGAGATTGCAATAGAACTGTCTCACCAAATCCGGATGGGTACAAGCGTCATAGGTGATCACAGGGAGCCAGCCCATGTCACCAAATGCCCCCTCCACGTTGAACAAGGTTAGACTAGCCAAGTCCACACAGCGACCCCCCTCTACTTTCTTATGCTCATAGCGAGCATACTGAGCTTCGGCCTCATTGGGGCGGAAATGAACTGGGTCATGAGCCCTAGGCACCTTGGTACGAGGTATATTATCTGCCAAAACAAAGAAAAACAAATAATAGATCAGTAATGGTGAAAAACCCAAAAAAAAAAATTCGACATTATAACGGCATAAATTGGTCAAAAGCCTCACTTTTCACCCAAACACTTGGGTAGGAGGACTTACATAGGTTCTAAACCATCCTGCAAGGCTCATACAGTTGAAAATTTAATTGAGAAAGATCGAATTTGAAGAAATTTCAATAAATTCAAAAAATCTCAAAAATTAGGTCAAAAATGGAAAATTTCAAGTTTCTCGATAACCAACCGATGAACCTTGAATATTTTTGAGGGCTTTCGTCTATTGGGTGACCAATAGCAAAATCCCCCGATAAAAATTAAATTTTTACTGTTAGAAAAAGTTTAATTTGAAGAAAACGATGTAAATGGACAAAAACCTAGTTTAGAATGCTTTAAAAATGTGAAATGGTAGAGAGCATACCTGAAGAGAAGGAGCGGAAGTCACGAACGGAAGATATGATCACCAAACACTAGGGGTCAATACTGTAGCAACTCAAGGAATCAGGTTGAGTTGGAAGAAAATCGATTTTAAAAACCTGATTCTGGATCGTAGGGTCGCACAATTCGACCAAAATATGCAACCCTACGTCAGACCCTACCATCTACCCTAGGCTCTCGGTGATCTGATAGAGAAGCATGGGTCGGACCTAGGGTCAGACATATACTGACCCTACCATCGACCCTAGGTTCTCGGTAATCTGACAGGGTTTATTAGGGTCGCATACCCTAGGGTTGCATAAGGACCGACCCTACCATCGACCCTACGATGAAAAATATAGTATTTTGTCAGAATGATCTAAAATTTTTGAAATTTATATTGATTAGTTGGATTTTTAACTTGAGAACAACTTATATTTATTGTCTCACATGTGCTATGATTGTTTACAGACATTACCACCACCAGAACAGGAAATGGTTGGGCGAAGAGTGACCAGACGAAGCCGTAACCCAATTCCACCACCACCACCTGTGGAGGAAGACAGCCATGTAAATCATGAAGCACAGGAGAATCTGAATACGGCACCGCCAGTAGATAGTGGCCAGGCAAATCCTACAAACTTACCAGCCCCACCTACGGATTTGGCTACAGTCGTAATGAACTTGGCACAATAGCTGCAGCAAATACAGCAGGTGCAAGTCAATATGCAAGCTGCTATAGGGATGGCTTTTCCAGCTGCCCATACAACACCTATGCCAGCAGGGCAGGCCAGCACAGTACCGGGGGGAAGTAACACGATACCCCACGCACCTCAAACACCAGTTATGCAGGCCTAAGTACAGAATCCTGAGGTAGTTTAAGGCAGTTACCAGTATCAACTACCTATGTATGGGGCTTATGCTCCGTATCAGCTGGACCACTCCCGACTGATCAAGTATTTTCTGAAGATGAAGCCCAAGGAATTTAATGGTAAGCCAGCAGATCCTTGGTGGCCAGCATACTGGATTGATGAAATGGAAAGAAATTTCATGATGATGACGGTAAATGAGGAGGAGAAAGTATTGTGTGCAACCTTTATGCTGAAAGGCGATGCACACCACTGGTGGAAATCCACTCGGACTTATATGATAACTAAGCATGCCCAATTGACCTGGGCTATATATAAAGAGACATTCTTTGAGAAGTATTTCCCTAGAAGTTTTAGAGATTCTATGGAGAGAGAGTTCCTGAGTTTATATCAGGGGCAAATGACCGTGGATGCATACCAACAGCGTTATGAGGAGCTGTTTTTCTTTACACCCGCTAGCATGCAAGAGGAAAATACTAAGACCCAAAGGTTCGTCATGGGACTCAGGGGGAGCATCCATGAGCATGTTCTGGGCTTGGAAAAGAAAGTTTACAACGAAGCAGTACAGATTGCTCGAGTAATAGAGTCGAGCTAGAAGGAGAACTACTTTGCTCAAAATAGGGGTATTAAAAGGCTAAATGGAAATTCATACAACGGAGGGAATACAAGGACATTTAAACCCTTCCATACTTAAGGCTTTAATGCTACAGCCAAAACTACTCCAGCAGTTCAACCGCAACAAAAGCAAAATAATGAAGGAGTAAAATGCTATAATTGCAATCAAGTGGGACATTATTCCAGAGAATGTCCTAAGCCTAGGAAGCAACTACAACAAGGAAGGGTTTATGCTGTTACATCTGAGGATGCTCCCGCATCGCCTGATGTGGTCACAGGTATGACCTAAACCTTTCATTTTGTGTTACATTGTGTAAGCATGTAGACTAAATTAAAACAAATCACAGGTATCGTACCTATTAATGGCATACCCGCTAGAGTACTCTTTGATTCTGGAGCTACTCATTCTTTTATATCTGTGTCATTTGGAAAGAAGCTGAATCTACCCCTCAAATATTTAGACTACAAACTGCTTGTACGATCACCTATGGGATTAGAAGTGGAATTAGAAAAGGGTTATGGACCATGTCCAGTTCTTATTGACGAGAAGACTTTGGATGCAACCTTGATTCAACTTGAAATGGTAGACTTTGACATCATCTTGGGAATAGACTAGTTAGCTCGGCATTCTCTAAACCTATTATATGCAAAAAAGAAGCTGACATTTAAAGACAAGGAAGGAGCGGAGTTTAGTTTTACGGGAACCAAACTGCCCTGTAAACGAAAAATCATCCTCTCTGCATTAAAGGCTAGGAAATGCCTCGAGAAAGGAGGAGTTGGGTATTTAGTATCAGTGGTCGACCTCACCAAGGAAGCACCACGAATAAAGGATATTGATGTTGTGCGTGACTTTCCAGATGTATTTCCTGATGAACTACTAGGATTACCACCCGATCGAGCGACTGTATGTGTGTGGTTAGTGTACTTGATGCGAGTGGAGCATCAGGGGGAGGACGTGACACTGTGGTTCATCCTAGTCACCAAACTCTAGCTCTATCTCTACTCAAGTCTTGTCCACTGACATCGTTGTATCGCCATTACTTTAGAAGAACTATTACGTCGTAGGGCATCAGGGGAGGTGGTCTCGGACTGTGTAGTCTCTGACTCTTTCGGGGGGCCTTAGCTCTATCTCTATGGACGTATTGAGGGATGCTGCGGTGAGACCTTGGATACACTGTTTGACATTAGGATTGGTTAGTTGCAAGCCCAGTTTGCAAGCCCTCGCCAACAGGGGCTTATGTGTTGGTATGGGTAGAGCATCAGGGGAAGTGTGATGCGGTGCGGTCCTAAGCACTTTAGCTCTATCTCTACTCCATGGTGGGGTAGATGTGGATGACAATGGTGTTTGATCCATTGGGTGGGCTTACACACCCTGTGTATAGAGGTGAGGCGGCCACCGAACCTTTCTATAGCACATTGTAAACTTATGAACCAGGCCAAAGATATGAATTGAATGCATTCATATGTTTGTTGCATTGTTTTGTTTGCTCACTGAGCCATGATGTGTGCTCACCCTTTCGACGTTGAATGTTTTTAGTTGATGATGTAGGTACAACCGTAGAAGATTATATAAATGCTCCGATATATGGACATGCGGCGACAATGGACGCTGAAGTTATGATGGAGTCACCTGACTCGTCATGCGAATGCAACTCTTGTGTTTTCGATTAGATTTTATTCAATTTATACAGACGATGTAATTGATTAAATATTTTATTTTATGTCTTATTATCTTTTGGAGATAATTGAATACTTAATTTATGTTATCATCTTTAGACTCTCAGTTCATTTAATATATAAGACTTTCGCTATTATTTATTTACTCTGATTATGGTTGTGGATGTGTATGGTTTATGCAAACGGATATAGCCTATTTGAGATCCTGGTTGAACCGTTGGTTTATTTATGGTTCATCACACCATTCTGAATAGTACGGAATTGGGGTGTGGCATCTTAATCAAGAGATATGAAGCCTAGCCCAATATTTTCAAATTAGGATTTTAGGTAAAGGGTAGCTTTAGGACGATCCCTACCCCTCAGCTCATTTTTCTCTATGATTCAGAGAACAAGATAGGTGTGATTTGTTCTCTGAATCGAATCATAGAGCATTTAGGTTCCACACCTTAATCATCAAAAACACCTCAATGAATGAATTCGTATTTCAAACTACGTGAATCCTAATTCTTAAGGCAGCACCCTAGGATACATAGGTAGTTTGGGAAGATTCCCAAATATGGTTCCACACTTTGATCTTGAAAGCACACATTAATGAATTAAATCTTTTGAAATACTTAGACTTGTCAAGAGGGATAGATTCCCGAAGGCATACTCAGACCCGTCAAGAGGGATAGATTCCTGAAGGCATACTCAGACTCGTCCAGAGGGATAGATTCTCGAAGGCATACTCTGACCCGTCTAGAGGGAGAGATTTTCGAAGGCATACTCAGACCCGTCTAGAGGGATAGGTTCCCGAAGGCATACTAAGACCCCTCCTGAGGGATAGATTCCTGAAGGCATACTCAGACCCATCAAGAGGGATAGATTCCCAAAGGCATAATCAGACTTGTCTAAAGGGATTGATTCTCGATGACATACTCAGACCCGTTAAGAGGGATAGATTCCTGAAGGCATACTCAAATCCGTCAAGAGGGATAGATTCCCGAAAGCATACTCAGATCTGTCAAGAGGGATAGATTCTTGAAGGCATACTCAGACCTTGTCATGAAGGATAGATTCTCGAAGACATACTCAGATCCCATCCAGAGGGATAGATTCCTGAAGCCATAATCAGATCTTGTCCAAAGGGATAGATCCCAAAAGATGCACACTCAAATCTTGTCTAGAGGGATAGATTTCCGAAGGTGTGACCATACTCTTAGTTCCTTTAGGTTATCCATATCTATCATTATCCAGATCTACCCATATTTATCCATATCCACAACCCATCACAACGAAATACGTTGTACTTGATTTTCAAGACCTCTAAAATACATAGGTAACTTGGACGACCTCTCCAAGTACGATACCACATCTTAGAATCCTTAGGTCCCCCGTATCCATATTCGTATCCATATTCACTTCAATCCACCTTAGGTTATCTTTAGATTCAACATTAATCATGATCAAGCATAAACTTCAACTTGAATAATTGAATCTAAGAAAACTTAATCATAAATCACATCTATAAACTTTAATCACATTCCATTCGAACTTCATTATGGACTTGATTTTTAGGATTGGAATATGTAGGAAATTTGATATGTCTAAGACGTCTCAGATTCAATCCATCATCGAATCATCTTTGGTTCGGTGCACTGTACATTATTTTGTTTATTTATTTACTTTGAGAACATGTTTGGTTGAACCTAGGTTAGAAAAACTTAGCAACTTAGCATAAGATCCCCCATTAGCCCTAGTCATCATCCATTGACCATGGACAGTCAAAACAATGGAGTTTAAGGAAAGTAGAATCACATACGGGGCCGATTTTTGGATTGGACAGCTTTGGGTGCCTAACACCTTCCTAAACTATACCTTAAACGCTTACCCATTCTTTGATAGACCAAAGCCAATATATTGGGTCCAATAAGTCAATAGAAGTCTTTTCTTATGATGAGACTACATTTTATATGTCCTCGACGTT
Source organism: Protea cynaroides (assembly GCA_028583415.1). Classification (NCBI taxonomy): domain Eukaryota; kingdom Viridiplantae; phylum Streptophyta; class Magnoliopsida; order Proteales; family Proteaceae; genus Protea; species Protea cynaroides. The sequence continues at coordinate 24,572,783 of CM053265.1, read as the reverse complement.
AATCTAGGTGGCGACTCCAAATCATTTTTTTTCGTCCATCAGAGATGGGTGGAAGAGGCCTCTTTGTCCTCACAGTGGCGACTCCACTGGGGATTCTTCTTTCAAACTCTAGATTTACTTTCCTTATATTGATTAATTGACATTGGATGCTAGATCTAGGGCTACTATTATTTATGTCCGTACATATTATTTTGCGGGGTATGGGTTCAGTCACACATCGTGTTGTTAGTTGACCCGGGTCCTCATGCAGATGGGATCGCCCGCTAAATGAAAAACACAACCTTGATACGTACCTTGTAAAAGTCTCTACTGATGAGGGTCTTCGACGATTGTTTCTTGGGTCCGCCCGAGAAGGCTTCATACTACTCTAGGTCTTGACATTTTAAAAAATGGTATATCAAAGGAATCGAGGGGTGCATGATTCACCGTGTAGACGGGATAGGCCACTCCTCCACGTCAAGGTAGCCTTACCAATCCTAACCCAGTTTGAGCCACATGTTTGTTATTTTTGGTCCATCCCTAAACCAACATGGTAAAACCCATTCAATCATGACATCCATGCCAATGACGTCGAAGTTCTCCCGTTTTTACTCTCTATTGGTTGACATGTTAGAATCTACATGATGAGCATCTTAAACTCTCATTTGATGGGAGCAGGAGAAATGTATAAACCAATCCCATGACATAGTAGACGGCCACTGTACACTCTCTATAAATGAGCATAGAGTGTTGGATCTATCATTGTTAACGCATTGGCTTTAAAAACGAACAGAAATTCCCTGTTATGACATATGTGTTATGATCGAGCTGTTACTTACCGGTTTGTTCAGCCATAAACCACTTTTGCTAACTATCCGGTATGAAAGCTCGGAATAAGTATATCCGTTTCAATATTTTTGAATTCGATGAACCAAGTGGTCGAACCTTGTTGCTTAATGAACCGTTTGGGTAATGAGGCCCAAGACCAATCACGGGGTTAGTCAAAGCAACCAAATTGATCCGAATAATACTTGTTCAACGGGTTTCATAAGGGAGCTAACATTTGAATGGTTGAGACAGCCTGGATGTGTATGTGATCCCTTTCTGTCCCCATTACTCCATAATTCCTAATACGTGTCCATTTAGTCTTTTTCCTATACTTTTAAAGTGAGTTAAGGTAAACTTGCAATCTTGTCTACCCTATGCGTAAGATACTCTTTTTCTAGGAAACTGACTAGGACCCCTATCAACCAGTGGGGTATGATACCTTATAATCAAAAGTATGACTAGGGTCCCATTCCAAAGCATATTCAACCCTCTTATCAAACTTCTGAAGGTCAACAATGGTCACAAAAGAAAACCTTGAGTAAAAGCCTTATTTTAGATAAGGTAGGAAAACCAGGTTAGAGAATTCTATCAATATCCTAGGGAACTTGATTCAGCTGAGGATTTGATTTAGGCAAAAATGGATGCCGATTTCTGAGAAAATACTTGACGGTGCCTGAGTAAATACTTCCAAGATGTTTCAATTGTCATATCCACTTCATGCCAAGTTCACATTAGAACTAAAGAGAAATCTTGCCCTAGGATGGTTCAATCGTCGCCTCCAATTCATGTCATGTTCATGTTGGAACTAAAGAGAAATCTGGCCCTAGGATGGTTCAACCATTGCCTCCGATTCATGTCTTGTTCATGTTGGAACTAAAGAGAGATCTAGCCTTAGGATGGTTCAACCGTCGCCTCTGGTTCATGTCCAGTTCATGTTTGGAACTATAGAGTGATCCAGTCTTAGGCCGATTCAATCGTCATATCTAGTTTGTGTTCTAGTTTGTGTCAGAATTCGAAAGAGTTCCACCCTCTATGCTCAATGCCATGATCTAGCCTTAGACCAATTCAATAGTCACATCTGGTTCATGTTTCGATTCGTGTCAAAATCAAAGAGAGCTCTATTTCATCTAAATTCGGTTTCGATGTTTTAGCCATAAGTCTGTCCAACTGTTGTCTCTAGTTCATGTTTCGATTCATGATATGATCGATGAAAAATATCATTTGTTTGAGCTTAATGTCAATGTTTTATCCCTGAGCTACTCAACCGTTACCTCTGGTTCAAGTCATAATTGAGGAAAGTTAGACCCATCTGCACCTAATGCCCTAATTTATCCCTAAGCCAGTTTGATAGTCACCTACTGGTTTATGTTCTGGTTTGATTTGAAATTAAGGAAAATCCCTTCATCTAATTTCCATCTCTTGATTTGTCTCTACCAACAATGACCCGACACTGCTAAGTAGAATTGACCATCTATAGGGAAAACTGAAGGGTTATGTTTAAAGTCATGCTACCAGTCAATCTTCATTGAACATTTGAGCTATGACAATATTCCACCTATCCATGGTAACTGGGTCTTGTTGACTAATGGAGTCAGTCATAAATTTTCAAGAATCCAAAACTCCCATCTTCCACCATTACTTGAACTGTGGAAAACTAGCAATAAACTGTGAAGAGCCCAAACTAGGGTGTGAAATAAAGTGATTGTGAATCCAAACTTGATTGGCCTAAGGTTGAGCCTCCATGAACCCCAAACTAGGGTATATACCATAATGATACTGGACCTAAATAGGAGTGGTCCAGTGATGAACCTCAATGAACCCCAAGCTAGGGTATGAATCCTAAGAACTCTGGACCTAAATATGAGTGGTCCAATGATGAACCTCAATGAACTCCAAGCTGGGGTATGAATCTTAAGGACTTTGGACCCAAATAGGAGCAGCGAGGAGCCAATCTTTTATGAATCTTGATCAAACTGGGGTACAGACCAAGATGGTGGTGGACCAAGCCAATAATGATTTAGTGGAGCCCTTGTTCGGGTAAACCAAGTTTGAAATCTGATGGAGCCATAATGGACCAAAGTCGGGGTAAACCATGATCATAATGAAATAACCTGATGTTAGACTGCAATGAACCCCAAAATTGGGATATGACCTAAAAGTATATTGGAACCAAACTATGAGCAGTCCAAGAATGAGATTCAAGGAAACCCAAACTGTGGGACAACCAAAGCTGAACTTAAATAGATCCCAAACTGAGGTATGAACTTGAATGACCTTAAACCTAAATTGGGGTAAATCATAATGCCAGGCATCGAACACCTGTTGGCAGGAAGGCGCCATGAACCTTACTAGAGTAGGTCTAAATGGGGATTTAGTCCCACAACGAATCATAGGGTGTCACTGAAGATGTTTGTAACCAATTGAAGTCATTCAGATGCATTATTTTTGTCTTTACTTGTGGTTATCAGTATTTGATAGGTTGTCTATGTCTGGGCCCGAGTATGATAGGTATGTAGACAAATCTAGTCCATTCGTGCTCTGTCAAATAAAACAAGAGTCATCCCATTTGGGAATTCTGCTATTGTGCTTGGTTTCTTTCCATTACATTTCTTCCTAGCTTGGAATTCTTCCCTTTCTGTGTGCGTGTAAATTTTGGCTCTGGAGACGATGTAGATGATGAGCTGTCACCCAAACTTCTATGCCACCGGCCACTTGAGAAAAGAAAGTCCAGCCCTTCTATGGATGATTTCGAAATGATCGGTCTAGATACACAGGAGTACAACATTGGTAGAATTGAGATGCCTTGAGGATTAATCATGTTTTAAAACCACATCACTGGAAAAAAGAAAAAAAAATTGAAAGAGTATGAATAAGAGATGTGTACTCAGATTCTCATAGCCAGACACATGTCCTCCCCTATATCATTGAGAATGAGGAATAATGTAAATGAGCCAAAAGATGACAGTCATTCTTTAGAAGAGATCATATAGATACACCCCTCGAGGAGGAATAATATCCATGAGCAAAAAGATGACAATCATTCTTCAGAAGAGATCATATGGATATGTCGTCCGAGTAAGCATAGATGTTTACTAAGCAAATGTAGATGTTGTTGAGCACTGATACAAATGACAATCTGAGAGACGTATGGCCGAACGGATAAGCGTCGATGGAGTTGATAGATTACTTTACCACAAGAGGCAGCAAGAGAGTAGAATATTGATTGAGGTACTGCTGTACTCTATACTTCACCAAACAAAGATAGTGCCTCTAGTCAACATTGAAATATCACTTTCGAGAACACTCATAGGCCAACAATTTTCATAAGTGGAAGCTTAGTGTGAAGGGTATCAGTTTGAAACCAATGTTGATCAAGTGAAGCACTGCCATGTATAGCTTTTGTTTTTTTAAAAAAAAAAAAAAAAAAGGAGCTATACATGAAATAAGGATGTTGGATGGCATTTCCCAAAGAAGGACAACTAAAGGCCCATTAGTTTCTTGCATCTCTTGGCATGTCTATTTTTATTAAAGCTTCATTGGTAGAGAGCCAGGTCATTTCTCATGCTTCAACAAAGTCACATTTTCAAAGCTTGATGGAAACTCATCCGATTACGGTACATCGAAAGCACATGATAGAAGATTGATCTTTGTCATCTTCACAGACGTAAGTTGGACTGGACTTTCAATTTTGGTCACTACATCCCGCCTTTACGGGGGACGGTCTCATCACCACATCATCAGTAAAGTATAATTTTTTAATGGCAATAGACTCTTCCTCTCGTCCATCAATCCGACTGTCTTCCAAAGAATCTCCATTATGAGCCCTTCATTGATCAATCAAAATTTCATGACGTCGCCTCTAGTGAGCATGTCAGTCCTTATGCATAAAATTATTCATTAAATCTGACTGGAATGTCCATCTGTCATTCATTAATTCAATGACGTCTAAGGATTCCGATAGTCCATTTTTGAAAAGCTAATAAAGTGGTATCTCCTTAGTGAGATAAACCATTCTACATAAATAATCAAACACTCTCCCAATGGTAGACCCATATAGATAGTTTCTTATCAGTCTATTTGGACCTTCATCATATTTGTTTATGGATTTAGAGGTTTTAGGCTCAGACATGGTTAAAACTAATTCAGTGTCTTGATACAGCTTGTAGAAACAAATTCTTTATATGAGTTGCTCCAAGAGGGAAAGAGTTATTTGGTGTCATACCTTAATTGGCGTAGGTCTCCGTCCCTTTAAGACCGTCTTTAGTGATTACTCGAGAATCGCCTACCTGTCAATGGATGCAAATGTTAATTTAGAGACTGGGGTATGAATTGCCCATTGACCCTTGGACATCACACATGGAGAAGCTACCCATGACTTCAAAGGCCATAAAATCTTGCACAGACCCATTGGTGACATACTCGTGACATTAAGACCATTTTTTCATTTTCACTGCAGTCATATGAATACAAATAAGGGAAGTTCAAAGAAAGAAAGAAAAAATCTTGAGACCATTGACCTTATTTACCCCCCATTAGGTAAGAGATACTTTCTCGCTCAAGAGTAAACCTCGATCTGGGAGGATGATTTAATGTGATATTTGTTGATAGAGAGTTTTTGTAAGACCCGTACTCTACTAACTTAGTCTAACCATGTTGTGCCAGGTCTTCCCATCATTGCTGGACCAAGTGGACCTACCGTATGAAGATGGATCACAAAACTAGGTATGAATCGAGTTAAAAATGCTCAAAAGTATGCGTATGGTCGAATACCTGGGTAGGTACGGTCGACCATAAGGTAAGAAACAAAGGTCACTGATCCAGGACCCTACGGTTGATGTTTTCAACCCTATGGTCGATGGATTCTGCCACCGTAGGCCATCGACCCCAGATCAGACTCCAAGATGGAAACTTTCCTAATTTGAGGAGGATTTCTTTCCTAATATTGGAGAACTCTATATGGAGAATTTTTCTCTATATAAAGGATGTTCTTCAGCCTTTTCACTCTTTTAAAACATTAGTAAACCCTAGAGAAAGAGAAGAAAGAGAAGGAAAAGAAGAAAAAGAAGAAAAAACTAAGGAGGAGACTAAGAGAAGGGTTCTACAGACTCTCTGCAACAAGTAAGGTATGAACCTTGTCTCTGTAGCCTTAGAACACTAGGAGTAAAGGTTTCTAATGTAAATTGAGATACCAAACCCAACGTAAGAATGCAACCATGGTTATTGCTAAGCAAGCATCCAATGGGAAACCATGGAAAATAGGTTAAAGTAATTAGTTCGTAAAACAAAGAAACTTAGCCTTAGAATAATCATTAGGATAAACCCAATTGAAGAGCCGAAGAGTTGACCCAAGAAGGACTCAGATTGAATGTAGTTTGTAACCAGAAATCTCAAGGTTGCAGCTACGATCGACCATAGCATGACCAGCATGATCAAAGTATTGACCATAGGCATTCGGGAAGAATTCAGAAACCATATGATCGTAGGTATAGTCGCATATGGTGCGACCATAGGGTATCGACCGTAGGCAGTAAGGTCGACACAGTAGGAGACCATAGAACCAATCAGACACCTATCAGTGCTCTGTTTTGATTTTCAACTACTGTAACATATTACATATGAAACCTAACTTAAATTCATATAACTTTTAAGTTATTAAATCGATTCAAAGAGAATTATAAGGCTTGAAAGGAGATCGAGTTTTGCTAACAAGTGAGGGAATAAGACCTAAACTAATTAGATAATAACAAACTGTTTACTTTATTATGTCCAATGCCATGAATGATGCTATGTTTGTATGCTTGTAATGTGCATCTCACATGTCATCCAATATTATTTATTACTGCTCATGCATATTTACTTCTGTTTATTTACTACCATGTTGATTGATGATGATAGGAATAGGCATGTGATTGTGTGTGTGTGGTTAGTATGTTGGATGCGAGTGGGGCATTAGGGGGAGGACATAGCATTGTGGTCTCTAACCTGGTCACCAGACTCTAGCTCTATCTCTACTCAAGTCTTTCCTACTAACATCGTCATATCGTCATTACTTTAGCAGAACTATTACGTCGTAGGGCATCAGGGGAGGTGGTCTCGGACCGTGTAGTCTCTGACTCTACTGGGGGGCCTTAGCTCTATCTCTATGGATGTATTGAGGGATGCTAGGGTGAGTCCTTGGATACACTGGATGAAATTTAGGTTTGGTTAGTTGCGAGTCCAGTTTGCAAGCCCTCGCCAATAGGGGCTTACGTGTTGGTATGGGTAGGGCACCAGGGGAAGAGTTGGCGGTGTGTGATCCGAACACATTAGCTCTACCTCTATTCCATGGTGGGTGTATGTGGGATGGCAAGGGTGTTTGATCCATTGGGTGGATTCACACACTTGTGTATAGAGGTACGGGGGCCACCAATGTTTGAATTGAATGCATGCATATGTTTATTGCATTATTTTGTTTTACTCACTGAGCCATGGTGTGTGCTCACCCTTTCGACATCGAATATTTTAGTTGATGATGCAGGTCCTACTGTTGAAGATTAAGTGAATGCGTCGATGTACGGATACTGTCATACCCCAATTCTAGTCTAACCAGAATGGTGTGATGAACTGCCAATAAACCAATGGTTCACCTAAGATCTCGTATAGGTCGTACCGACCATATTAAACCAAACACACATTCCACATTAATAATCAGAGGTAATAAACAAATAAGCGAAAGTCTTACAGATAATGAACTGAGAGTCTAACAGTGATAAATAAGTATTTAATCCAATTATCTTCAAACCACAAGACATAAAAAAAATAATCAATTACATATCTGATGTTGAAATTATAACTAAACTTAAGCAAAAACACATTGATTAAACTCGCATGATGAATCATGCACATCTTCTTCAGCTTCTACGTCCATCGCAGCAACGTGTCCATACGTCGGTGCATTCATATATTCTTCAACAGTAAGACCAGCATCATCAACTAAAAATATTCGATGTTGAAAGGGTAAGCACACATCATGGCTCAGTGAGTAAACAAAACAATGTAACAAACATACGCATGCATTCAATTCATATCTTTGGTCTGGTTTATAAGTTTGCAATATGCTATAGAAAGGATTGGTGGCCGTCACACCTCTATACACAAGTATGTGAATCCACCCAATGGATCAAACACCATTTTCGTCCCACATGCACCCACCATGGAATAGAGATAGAGCTAAAGTGTCCGGATCAAACACCGCCAACACTTCCCCTGATGCCCTACCCATACCAATACGTAAGCCCCTATTGGCGAGGGCTTATAAACTGGGCTCGCAACTAACCAATCTTAATGTCAAATAGTGTATCCAAGGCCTTACCCTAACATCCCTCAACACATCCATAGAGATAGAGCTAAGGCCCCCTGGCAGAGTCAAAAATCACATGGTTAGAGACCACCTCCCCTGATGCCCTACGACGTAATAATTCTACTAAGGTAATGGTGATACGACGATGTTAGTGGGCAAGACTTGAGTAGAAATAGAGCTAGAGTCTGGTGACAAGGTCGAAGACCACTATGCCACGTCCTCCCCTGATGCTCCACTTGCATTCAACACACCAACCACACACATACATTCACATGTCTATTCCTAGCATCATCATCATCATATTATAAATTAACGAAATTAAATATGCATGAACAGTAATAGCAGGAATATTGGATGACATGTGATATGCACATTACAAGCATACAAGCATAGAATCAATCATGGCATTGGACTCCATAAAAATAAATAGTTTGTTATTAATCAATTAGTTTAGGTCTTGTTCCCTCACCTATTAGCAAAACTCGATGTCCTTTCAAGCCTTGAAATTCTCTTTGAATTGATTTAAAAACTCAAAAGTAATATGAATTTAAGTTAAGGTTCATATGTGACATGTTACAGTAGTTGAAAATCAAAACAAAGCACTGATAGGTGTCTGATTAGTTCTATGGTCTCATGCTGTATCGACCTTACTGTCTATGGTTGATACCCTACGGTCGCATATGGTGCGACCGTAGCTGCAACCATACGATTTCTGAAATCTTTCCGTCTATGGTCGATCCTCTGGTCATACTGGTCACTGCGACCTTGAGAGTTCTGGTCACAAACTACATGCAATTCGAGTTCTTCCTGTGTCAATTCTTCTGATCTTCAATGAGGTTTATTTTACAGTTATCCTATGGCCATCATTAGTAGTTTCTTATCAACCCTAATCATCAAATTCACAACTCATGGTTCTCCTTGGGATTTTCTCAAGGAAATCACATAGATCATAATAGGTTGAAATTGTCTATCTTCCATATGAGTCTTAATCCTTAGAGTTTACATCTCCAGAGATTCATTTCATACCTTTGCCTGTGATAGAGGGCTAATCTCTTCTCAGCAAATTCATCTCCTTAGCTTTTTCTTCTTCTCCTTCTCTTTCTTCTTTCCTTTTCTTTCCCTAGGGTTTACTAATGTTCTAAAAGAGTGAAAAAGGGCAGAGGGACGTCCTTTATATAGAGGAAAACTCTTCATATAATGTCTTCTTTCAATTAAGAAAGTAATCCCTTAGTTTAAGAAAGTTTCCAAAACTTGGAGTCTGATCTGGGTTCTCACGATCGATCATACAGTCGCATAAACCATCGACTGTAGGGTCAAAATCATTGACCGTGGGGTTCAAGATTTGAGATTTTTGGTTCCCTTCCTTATGGTCGACCATACCTACCTAGGCATGCGACCTTGGATATGTTTTTAGTGTTTTTAACTTGATTCTCATACCTGATTTGTGATCTATCTTCACACGCTTGGTCCACTTGGTCCAGGAATGATGGAAAGACCTGACACGACACGGTTAGACCAAGTTAGTGGAGTGCGGGTGTCACACCCCAATTCTAGTATATTCAGAATGATGTGATGAACCGCTAAATAACCAACAGTTCAACCAGGATCTCAAATAGGCTATCCCCGTGTTATCCAAACTTACACACATCCGTAATCAAAATCAGAGTAAATACACAATAGCAGAAGTCTTATAAAAACATGAACTGAGAATCTATGTGATATTAAAATTTAAGTAACCATTTATTCTGTATCAACCGAAACATAAGTAAATATCAATACAAGTCTTTAATAAATCCAAATAAAGAAACTTATAAAAAAATCTAATCAAATACACACGAGTTGCACTCGCAAGAGGAGTCGTGTGTATCATCTTCAGCTCCAGCTTCCATAGCTGCCACGTTCCCGTACGCAGACGCACCCATGTAGTCTTCAACCGTATAGCCTGCATCATCAACTAAAAATATTCGACGTCGAGGGGTGAGCAGACATCATGGCTCAGTGAGTAGCCAAAACAATGCAACAATACATATGCATGCAAAAAGTCAATTTATATCTTTGGTCTAGTATATAAGTTTCCAGTATGCAATAGAAAGGTTTAGGTAGCCAAAGGTCGCGTTTATTGACTCCACCTCTATATACGAGTGTGTGACATTACCCGAAGATCACGTTTATCGTCAACTCACATGCACCCAATCATGAACATTATATAACAAAGGTTACGTTTATTGCTATATAGTGTCATACCAACACGTAAGCCCCTGTTAGCGAGGGCTGCAAACTGGGCTCGCAACTAACCAATCCTAATGCCAAACAGTGTATCCAAGGCCTCACCCCAGCATCCCTCAGAATGCCCATAAAGATAGAGCTAAGGCCCCCCGGTAGAGTCAGAGACTACAAGGACTGAGACCATCTCCCCTGATACTCTACGACATAATAGTTCTGCTAAAGTAATGGCGATACGACGATGCTAATGCACAAGACTTGAGTTAGAGATAGAGCTAAAGTGCTGAGACCCGCCAAAGGTTAACGTTTATTGACGTTCTCATCACACCTCCCCTGATACTCGCTCGCATCAAGCACATCAACCACACACATACAAGCACATGCCTATTCCTATCATCATCATCATCATGTTATAAACAATAAAGTAAATATGCATGAACAAGTAATAGAAATATTGGATGGCATGCTGTATGCACATTACAAACATATTCGTATAGAATCAAACATAGCATAGGACTCAAGAAATAGAAAAACAGTTTATTATTAACCAATTTAGTTTGGGGTTAAGGTTCCTCACCTTAGCTTGCTATTGATACTTTTCCAAGCTTTATAATCACCTTTATATTGTAATTTTATTGCTAGAAGACCTAACAAAGGCGATAGAATTTAATTAGAATTTATTCAGAATTAAAAACCACTCTGTTAACTGAGGGTCGATGGTAGGGTCGATGGGTCTATCGACCCTTCCCTCTTTCTGGACTTCCCGAATGCTGAGGGTCGATGGTCAGGAATACCTAGGGTCGGATGGCCTATTGACCCTGGGTGCGACCCTTGGTGCACTCTGGTCCAATTTCCACTTTTAATCCATTCTTCATGCTTGATATCCTATGGCTTGCTCCTACATTCCATTCTACATTCATTCCATAATCTAAAATCATGTATAACCCACTTAGATAGCTTTCATGCACTTTCCTATGGTTTTTCATGAAAACCTAACCATGGATTGATGGTTTGGGTTTCTCTGAGATCACACTCTCTCCAATAAATATCCTAAGGTCTATAGAAACTCATGGAATTAGTATCCATACCTGAGAAGATTACTCCTTCTCTGAAATTCTTCTCCTTTTTGCTAAGTTCTCTTGCTTTCCTCTCTTCTTCCTCTTTTCCTTCTCCTCTCTTTCTCTCAATTCAATTAGGGTTGTGAAAGGAGTGAAAGTGGCTTAGGAACATCCTTTAAATAGAGTAGGAACATCCTAAATAAGTCCCTTTGAGATTAGAAAAGAATCCCTTTCGAAAATATGGAAATTTCCTAATTTATATTTTCTGCGGTAATCGAGGGTCGATGGGAGGGTCGATGATCCCGTCGACCCTAGGGTCTTAAGCTGTCCAACCCTCCCTTCAAAACTGAGGGTCTGACTTTGTATTTTGGGAGGTCCGACCCTGCTTAGCTGGGTATGCGACCCTTCCCCTGTTTTAAGTATTTTTGGGCGATTTGATACCTAGGATCTCGATCTCCTTCACGCCCTTGGTCCATTTGACTCGACCATGATGGATAAACCTGGTTCAAGGTGGTAAGACCGGGTTAGATTTACACGGGTCTTACAACTCCCCCAACTTATAAAAATTTCGTCCTCGAAATTGTACATACCTTCTGAATCAAATAAGTGAGGGTCTTGCTTTCGCATAGCATTCTCTTCTTCCCATGTAATTTCTTCCATGTCTCTATTTTTCTGTGTGACCTTAACATAGTAGATATCTCTGTTGCGTAGACGTTGAACCTTTCGACTAGTGATTTCTGTGGGTGTTACTTCAAATGTCAAATTATCAGTCAATTCTAACAAATCCACTGTCAAAACATGCGTTGGATCCTTGACATACTTCTTCAATATGGAAATGTGAAATACGTCATGCACACTTGACATCGATGGTGGTAGTGCTAACTGATAAGCTACTTTTCCACGCTTAGCTAGAATTTCATATGGCCCGACATATCTTGGACTTAGCTTCCCTTTCTGTCCGAACCTCTTCAATCCTCGCATAGGCGATACTTTCAAGAACACTTTATCACCTACGGCGAACTCCAAATCTCTTCGTCGAGTATCTGCATATTGCTTCTGACGGTTCTGAGCTGTTCTCACTCTTTCCTTGATGATGTCGACCACTCAACAAGTCTCTTCAATAAATTCCGATCCAACAATACTACGTTCTCCAACTTCATTCCAAAACAAGGGAGTTCGACACTTCCTACCATACAGTGCTTCATAAGGTGACATCTGTATGGTAGCCTGATAGCTGTTGTTATAAGCGAACTCGATCAATGGTAACTTTTCGTCCCATGATCCTTTGAAATCAACCACACGTGTTCGTAGTATATCTTCTAGAATCTGGATTGTACGCTCTGACTGTCCGTCTGTCTGTGGGTGGAATGCAGTACTGAACTTCAATGTTGTGCCCATAGCCTTTTGCAGTCTTTCCCAAAATTTAGAAGTAAATCGTGGATCTCTATCGGACACAATGCTTTCTGGTACACCGTGTAACCGAACAATATTATCCACATACAGCTTTGCTAACCTTTCCAGTGTATATTGAGGTCGTATAGGTATGAAGTGAGCTGTTTTAGTCAGACGGTCCACAATCACCGAAACTGCGTCAACTACTCGAGGAGTCAATGGTAGTCCTGTGACGAAGTCCATAGTGATGCAGTCCCATTTCTATGCTGGTTTCGGTAATGGCTGTAACAATCCTACGGGTCTTTGTCGTTCTGCCTTTACTTTCTGACAATTTAGGCATTGAGACACAAACTTGGCTACATTTGCTTTCATTCCCCTCCACCAATATAATTTCTTCAGATCATGATACATTTTTGTACTTCCAGGATGTATCGAATAGATGGTGGTATGGGCTTCTATCATCAGTCGGTGTCTAATGTCCATACTTTCTATTTCAGGTACACATATTCTTCTTTTGTATTTTAGTACCTTCTCGTCATCCAAGGTGAACTCAGGGTTAGTACTACCTTTCTCAATATCTTCTTGTACTGTTCTCAGATAAGGATCTACTTTGATAGCTGTCTTCACTTCATCCACTATATCCGGTATAATCTTCAATGCCGTGAACATATTCGAAAACCGATGAATAAACCCTTGGTTAGCTGATTCATTCGTTGTATCTATCACATACTGCTCGTTGCCGTGATTGAATACCATTCCAGTGGTACACATTGCTGCGGTCGTGCTAACTTCTCCTTGAGATTTTATTATTGCTTTTCTGCTTAAAGCATCCGCTACTACGTTCGCTTTTCCCGGATGATACTGGATATCACAATTATAGTCTTTCAATAATTCCAGCCATCTTCTTTGTCTCATATTCAACTCTTTCTGATTAAATAGATAAGTAAGACTTTTATGGTCCGACTTAATCTGGAATTTCTCTCCGTATAAGTAATGTCTCCATATCTTGACAGAATGTACTACTGCCGCTAGCTCCAGATCATGAGTGGGATAATTTTTCTCATGAACCTTTAACTGTCTTGAAGCATAAGCAATTACTTGCTCTCCTTGCATATGACACATCCTAATCCCAATCCCGACACATCGGTGTATAAGGTAAACGTCTATCCTGGAATAGGAATAGTCAAAATTAGAGCGGATATCAATCTGGTCTTCAGTGTTTGGAAACTCTGCTCACATTAATCGGTCCACACAAACTTTTCACCTTTCTTAGTCAAACTGGTGAGAGGTACGGCAATCCGAGAATAGTCTTCTACGAATCTCCGATAATAACCAGCTAGACCCAGAAAACTTCTGATTTTTGAAACGCTCTTTGGTGCTTCCCACTTTACAATAGCCTCGATCTTGCTAGGATCCACTTTGATTCCTTCAGCGGATACTACATGGCCGAGGAATGCGACTTCACTTAGCCAAAACTCGCACTTTGAAAATTTGGCATATAGCTACTCTTTCCTTGAACGCTGTAGGGCTGCGTTTAGGTTCTTGATATGGGTTTCCTTGTCCTTGGAGTATACCAATATATCATCAATGAATACTATAACCGATGTATCCAGCATATCGTGGAAAACTCGGTTCATAAGTTCCATGAACGTTGCCGGTGCATTAGTTAATCCGAAAGACATAACCAAAAATTCATAATGTCCATATCTGGTTCTGAATGCTGTCTTTGGAATATCACCTTCTTTAATCTTCAGCTGATAATAGCCTGATCGAAGATCGATCTTAGAAAATACTTTTGCTCCTTGTAACTGATCGAACAAGTCATCGATCCGAGGTAGTGGATATCGATTCTTGATTGTCAGTTTATTCAACTCTCGATAGTCGATACGTAATCGAACGCTACCATCCTTCTTCTTTACGAACAACACCAGTGCCCCCCATGGAGATATACTGGGTCGAATATAACCCTTGTCCAGTAGTTCTTGTAATTGCACCTTCAGTTCCTTCAGTTCCATAGGAGCCATTCTATAAGGTGCTTTTGATACGGGTGCGGCTCCAGGTATCAGATCTATTACAAACTCCGTGGCCCGATCGGGTGGTAATCCAGGTAATTCCTCTGGAAATACGTCAGGGTAGTCCCGTACGACATCAATATCTTCCATTCGTGGCGCTTCCTTGGTTAGGTCGACCACTGATACTAGATATCCGATTGCTCCCTTGTCAAGGCACTTCTTAGCCTTTAGTGCTGAAAGTATGAGCTTGCATCTCCGGGGAAGTTTGGTTCCCGAGAAACTAAATTCTGCTCCTTCTTTGTCTTTGAACGTTAGCTTCTTTTCGGTGCATAGTAGGTTTGCAGAATGCCGAGCTAACCAGTCCATTCCCAAGATGACATCAAAGTCTGCCATCTCAAGTTGTATCGAAGTTGCATCTAAGGTCTGCTCTCCAATGAGAACTAGACATGGTCCATAACCCTTCTCTAGTTCCACTTCTAACCCCATCGGTGACCGTACAAGTAATTTGTAGTCTAATGTTTTTATGGGTAATTTTATCTTCTTTGCAAATGACACAGATATAAATGAATGAGTAGCTCCGGAATCGAAGAGTAGTCTGGCGGGTACGCCATTTATAGGTACAATACCTGTGATTTATCTTTACTTAGTCTACATGCTCATTCAATGTAATTACAACTTTAAAAGTTTCAGTCATACCTGTGACCACATCGGGTGATGCGGCTGCATCCTCGAACGTAACAGCATATACACGTCCTTGATGGAATTGTTTCTTGGGCTTAGGGCACTCCCTTATCATATGTCCCGGTTGGTTGCAGTTAAAACACTTCGGGGCTTCAGAATTTGGCTTTGGCTGAGGTTGGACTGCTGGGGTAGTTTTGGTTGCAGCATTAAAATTCTGAGGACGGAAAGGCTTATACGTCCTGTTATTGCCTCCGTTGTAGGAGTTTTCGGCTGGCCTTTTGATGCCTTTGTTCTGAGTAAAATAACTCTCCTTCTGGCTCGATTCAATTACTCGAGAAATCTGGACAGCTTCGTTGTAAATTTTCTTCTCTAAGCCCAGAACATTTTCTCTGATGCTTCCTCTTAGTCCCGTGACAAACCTACGGGTTTTGGTTTCTTCTTCTTGCATACTCAGTGGTGCGAAGAAAAACAACTCTTCATAACGCTGTTGGTACGCATCGACTGATATCTGTCCCTGATAAAGACTCAGGAACTCCTTCTCCATCGAATCTCTGAAGCTTCGTGGAAAATATTTCTCGAAGAATGCTTCTTTATATGTAGCCCAAGTCAGTAGGGCGTGCTTGGTCAGTAAATATGTCTTCGTGGATTTCCACCAATGGTGTGCATCGCCCTTGAGCATGAAGGTGGCACATAGTACTTTCTCTTCCTCTGTAATAGTCATCATGAGGAAGTTTCTTTCCATCTCATCTATCCAGTGTGCTGGTCACAATGGATTAGACGGCTTGCCGTTGAATTCTCTGGATTTCATCTTCAAAAATCGCTCCACTAGTCGGGAGTGGTCCAGCTGATTTTGGGGGTTTGCCCCAAACATATAAGGTGGATACTGGTGGTTCCCTTGAGCTGCTTCTGGAGCCTGCATTGGAATCTGTGTAGTCGGTTGTTGAGGGGTCTGATGAGCTGGGTGGTTACCCACCGGGACTGCACTGGCTTGTCCAGTGTGCATGGGTGCAGCCTGAGTGGCTTGAAACATAATTCCCATGGCAACCTACATCTGAGCCTGGGCGTGTTGCATCTGCTGCAGCCGCAGTGCCAGATTCATCACCACGGTTGTTAGCTCTGGTGGTGGAGGTGGCAAATTTGTAGGGTTTGCCGATTCTGGATTTCTCGGTGCGTAATTATTCTCTTGACTAGTTTCCTCCACGGGTGGTGTTGGTGGGACTGTGTTTCGGGTCTGTCGGGTCACTCTACGTCTATACATATTTCTTTTCGGTGATTGGTGGTGCCTGAAAATCATCAAATAGGTTAGAAGTCATTTATATTTCATGTAGGCACGCTAACCAATAATCGATTCCAATTCTAGCTCATTTTATAAAAAAAATTGCTGTCTTTTCTATGCAGGGTCGACGGTGAGGGTCGCTGGTATGTCCGACCCTTGGTTTCTGACCCTGGGAATGACCTGTTTTTCCCGAGAGCTGAGGGTCGATGCGAGGGTCGATGGGTATCCGACCCTTAGTTTCCTGACAGATTACCGAGAGCTGAGGGTCGATGCGAGGTTCGATGGGTGTCCGACCCTCAGTTCCGACCCTTAGTTTTCTGTCAGGTTCCCGATAGCCGAGGGTCGATGGGAGGGTCGATTCGAGGGTCGATGGATCCAGTCGAATTGTTCCGACCCTCGGACCTAAAATCAGATTTTTAAGATCCGATTCTGGGTCATTTCTCACTATTCCTCCTCCGTTCCGACTCGTCTCTCCTCTCTGAGTTGCTACAGTGCTACTCTACCGTTTTCGATCGATTTGACTCCGGGTTTTGACGTCCACGTCATCCGTACAGGTATGTTCTCTCATTTTTACCTGTTTTTAGGTTTTCTTTTCTAGGTTTTTGTCCATTTAACTTGTATTTTTCAAATTAAACTTTTTCCAACCGTAAAAATTCGATTTTTATTGGGGCCTTTTGTTATTGGTGTCTCGAGGAACGAAAGCCCTCAAAAATTTTTGAGTTTCATCAGTTGGTTATCGAGAAACTTAAAATTCTCTCTTTTTGCCCTAATTTGTCGAAATTTTTTATTTTTCTTGAATTTCTTCAAATTGGACATCGTCAGTTAAAATTTCCTACTACATGTGGGTCGTAGGATGTATTTTGACCTACGTAAGTTCTCATGCCCACTTGAATGGTGAGAATTAGGATTTATGGTCAACTTACGTCGTTATTACATCAAATTTCAGATTTTTATCCTATTAACTCCCTGTTTCCTTTCTCTTTCTTATTTGCAGATACTATGGCTCGTACCAAGGTACCCAGAGTGTGTGATCCACTTCGCTTCCGTTCGAATGAGGCTGAGGCACAGTACGCTGACTATGCCGTAAGAAAGTGGAAGGGGGTCGCATGGTGAACTTGGCTGAGCTAGCCTTGTTCAATGTAGAGGGAGCTTTTGGTGATATGGGGTGGCTCCCTGTCATCACATACGACGCGTGCACCCATCTAGATTTGGTGCGCCAGTTCTATTGTAATCTCCAGGTGGTGGGGAATTACAACGACGTTGAGCATGGCCAGGAGTTACGCATCACCAGTTACGTTAAGGGGGTGCACATTTCCTTTGATTATCGGCAGCTGGCCGATCTGTTGGGCATTCCCTATGATGGCCCCATGGTGTACTGTGCGCCTGGAGAGCCCCAGTTTGTTGAGATGGAGATGAGAGCAGAGATCGACAACCAGCTGCTCCGTCCTGATTGTTGGCAGATGAGAGCTTGTTATCTGCGTCCAGCTCCACGGGTCTTCTGTAAGATTATCCAGCATAATCTGATCCCGCAGAGTGGGCACTATGAGAGGGTGTCTCAGCTGACACAGTTTCTGATTTATAGCATCTGCACTCGCCAGCCGGTCTGCCTTCCTTACATCATCATGCGGACGATGATTAGTGCTACATTGTCCGGTCATAGGGATAATCTACCCTATGGACGCATGATTACAGTGTTGCTGACCCGTCTGGGGGTGGATCTGGTAGATGAGAAGATCCAGGAGAAGACCTTCTCGTCGCCTCTAGATTGGGAGGCTATCTGCAAGATGGGACTGCGAGATGCTGAGGTTAGTGATGAGGAGAGGAACGCGATGGTGCGCCCTCACACTCGGGTCGAGATGGCTGATGCTGAGGTTGCTACGGCTACTGCTAGAGCTCGGGTGGATCCGGTAGACGATGACGATCGTATGTATATGGACGTCGACTCGATACCACCGCCTTCACCTACACATGCGGCTGGCGTTGGTACTTCTTCTGCGGCAGCTCCTGCTCCTGAGGCTGGTCCTTCCCAATCGGCTGATCCTTCACTTCCACCTTCAGCCATGATGGAGATGCTGCAGGAGATCAGGGATGCTCAGTGCAAATCTGATCTGATGATGGATGAGCTGTTGGCTGCTCAGCACGCATCAGACGCGCGGATGGGAGAGCTCCTATAGGTGCAGCGTGTGACTGATCAGAGGATAGCCGGTCTCACAGCTAGTCCCCAGACGACCTAGACCCAGGTGGCCTGGTTGACTAGGGTCTATGCTGAGGACTATGACCGAGATCGTGAGGCCCCGCCTCCTCCTTCGCCTCCAGCTTCTTGATTGTACTTTTATTATTTTTTTTCCTTGTACTACAGAGTAACTGTCCGGGTTGTGGACTGTACTCTGCTTTCATTATGTTTATACATCTTGTTTTTCTCACTCATTGTATGTAACTTGTTTTTCCTTTAATAGATGCATTATTCTCTTTTTAAGTTTGGTCTCAATCATCACTTGTGCTTACAGTGTGTTTGTATTAAAGTTTTTAATTTATCCTATCTTAGTTCACAATAGTTTTGAATGTGTGTTAGTTCGGCGGGCAAGGCCTGAGTTGCTCTGATACCAAGTTGTCACACCCCAATTCTAGTATATTCAGAATGATGTGATGAACCGCTAAATAACCAACGGTTCAACCAGGATCTCAAATAGGCTATCCCCGCGTTATCCAAACTTACACACATCCATAATCATAATCAGAGTAAATACACAATAGCGGAAGTCTTATAATAATATGAACTGAGAATCTATGTGATATTAAAATTTAAGTAACAATTTATTCTGTATCAACCGAAACATAAGTAAATATCAATACAAGTCTTTAATAAATCCAAATAAAGAAACTTATAAAAATATCTAATCAAGAGTTGCACTCGCAAGAGGAGTCGTGTGTATCATCTTCAGCTCCAACTTCCATAGCTGCCACGTTCCCGTACGCAGACGCACCCATGTAGTCTTCAACCGTATAGCCTGCATCATCAACTAAAAATATTCGACGTCGAGGGGTGAGCAGACATCACGGCTCAGTGAGTAGCCAAAACAATGCAACAATACATATGCATGCAAAAAGTCAATTCATATCTTTGGTCTGGTATATAAGTTTGCAGTATGCAATAGAAAGGTTTAGGTAGCCAAAGGTCGCGTTTATTGACTCCGCCTCTATACACGAGTGTGTGACGTTATCCGAAGATCACGTTTATCGTCAACTCACATGCACCCAATCATGAACATTATATAACAAAGGTTACGTTTATTGCTATATAGTGCCATACCAACACGTAAGCCCCTGTTAGCGAGGGCTGCAAACTGGGCTTGCAACTAACCAATCCTAATGCCAAACAGTGTATCCAAGGCCTCACCCCAGCATCCTCCAGAATGCCCATAGAGATAGAGCTAAGGCCCCCCGGTAGAGTCAGAGACTACAAGGATCGAGACCACCTCCCCTGATACTCTACGACATAATAGTTCTACTAAAGTAATGGCGATACAACGATGCTAATGCACAAGACTTGAGTTAGAGATAGAACTAAAGTGCTGAGACCCGCCAAAGGTTAACGTTTATTGACGTTCTCATCACACCTTCCCTGATACTCGCTCGCATCAAGCACATCAATCACACACATACAAGCACATGCCTATTCCTATCATCATCATCATCATGTTATAAACAATAAAGTAAATATGCATGAACAAGTAATAGAAATATTGGATGGAATGTTGTATGCACATTACAAATATATTCGCATAGAATCAAACATAGCATAGGACTCAAGAAATAGAAAAACAGTTTATTATTAACCAATTTAGTTTGGGGTTAAGGTTCCTCACCTTACCTTGCTATAGATACTTTTCCAAGCTTTATAATCACCTTTATATTGTTATTGTATTTCTAGAAGACCTAACAAAGTCGATAGAATTTAATTAAAAATTATTCGGAATTAAAAACCACTCTGTTAACTGAGGGTTGATGGTAGGGTCGATGCTAGGGTCGATGGGTCTATCGACCCTTCCCTCTTTCTGGACTTCCCGAATGCTGAGGGTCGATGGTCAGGAATACCTAGGGTCGGATGGCCTATCGACCCTGGGTGCGACCCTTGGTGCACTCTGGTCCAATTTCCACTTTTAATCCATTCTTTGTGCTTGATATCCTATGGCTTGCTCCTACATTCCATTCTAAATTCATTCCATGATCTAAAACCATGTATAACCCACCTAGATAGCTTTCATGCACTTTCCTATGGTTTTCCATGAAAACCTAACCATGGATTGATGGTTTGGGTTTCTCCGAGATCACACTCTCTCCAATAACTATCCTAAGGTCTGTAGAAACTCATGGAATTAGTATCCATACCTAAGAAGCTTACTCCTTCTCTGAAATTCTTCTCCTTTTTCCTAAGTTCTCTTGCTTGCCTCTCTTCTTCCTCTTTTCCTTCTCCTCTCTTTCTCTCAATTCAATTAAGGTTGTGAAAGGAGTGAAAGTGGCTTAGGAACGTCCTTTAAATAGAGTAGGAACATCCTAAATAAGTCCCATTGAGATTAGGAAAGAATCCCATTCGAAAATATGGAAATTTCCTAATTTCTATTTTTTGCGGTAACCGAGGGTCGATGATCCCGTCGACCCTAGGGTCTTAAGCTGTCCGACCCTCCCTTCAAAACTGAGGGTCACTTTCTATTTTGGGAGGTCCGACCCTGCTTAGCTGGGTAGGCGACCCTTCCCCTATTTTAAGTGTTTTTGGGTCGATTTGATACCTGGGATCTCGATTTCCTTCACGCCCTTGGTCCATTTGACTCGACCATGATGGGTAAACCTGGTTCAAGGTGGTAAGACCGGGTTAGATTTACACGGGTCTTACAGCGGGTCTTACAACTCTCCCCCTCTTATATAAATTTTGTCCTCAAAATTTACACATACCTTCCGAGTCGAATAGATGAGGATATTGCTTCCGCATAGCGTTCTCTTCTTCCTATGTAACTTCTTCTACTTTTTGGCTTCTCCAAGTAATCTTAACGTAGTAAATGTCATGGTTGCAAAGATGTTTCACCTTCCGGCTAGTGATCTCAAAAGGTACTACTTCGAACGTCAAATCTTTAGTCAAATCCGATAGATCCGTTGTTAACACGTGTGTTGGATCTCTGACGTACTTCTTCAGTAATGAGATATGAAATACATCATGCACACTTGACATGAACGGTGGTAGTGCTAACTGATATGCTATTTTTTACGTTTATCTTGAACTTCGTAAGGTCCAATATATCTGGGATGCAGCTTTCCCTTCTGTCCAAACCTTTTCAAACTACGCATAGGAGATATTTTTAGAAATACCTTATCACCAATGGTGAATTCAAGATCTCTGCGTCGATTATCTGCATATTGCTTCTGACAGTTCTGAGCTATTTGGACTCTTTCCTTGATAATGTCGACTACTCGATAAGTCACTTCAACAAACTCTGGTCCAACAATACTCCGTTCTCCAACTTCATTCCAAAATAAAGGAGTTTGACATTTCCTACCATACAGTGCTTCATAGGGTGACATATGTATAGTCACTTGATAGCTGTTGTTATAAGTGAACTCAATCAATGGTAATTTCTTATCCCATGATCATTTGAAATCAATGACACAAGCTCGAAGCATGTCTTCTAAAATCTGAATGGTACGTTCTGATTGTCTGTCTGTCTGAGGATGGAATGCAGTACTAAACTTCAATGTTGTACCCATAGCCTTCTGTAATCCTTCTCAAAACTTTGAGCTAAAACGTGGGTCTCTGTCGGACACAATGCTTTCAGGTACACCATGTAATCTGACAATATTATCCACATAAAGCTTAGCTAACCTCTCTAGGGTATACTAAGGTCATATAGCTATGAAACGAGCTGCCTTGGTCAAACGATCGACAATCACCCAGACCGTGTCAACTACTCAGCGAGTCAATGGTAACCCAGTGACAAAGTCCATAGTGATGCAGTTCCATTTCCATGCTAATTCTGGCAGTGGCTGTAAAATTTCTGTAGGTCTTTGTCTTTCAGCCTTTACCTGCTGACAATTCAAGCATTGAGACACAAATTTAGCTACATCCGCTTTCATTCCTCTCCACCAATATAGTTTCTTCAGATCATGATACATCTTCGTGCTTGCAGGGTGTATCGAATAAGCGATGGTGTGAGCTTCCTTCATTAGTCTGTGTCTAATACATCCAAGTCTTTATTTTTAGGAACACATACCCTTCCTTTGTATCTTAGTACCTTTTCAATGTCCAAGGTGAACTCAGGAGTAGTCCTACCTTTTTTGAGGTCTTCATGCACCGTTCTCAGATAAGGGTCTGATTTAATAGCGGCTTTCACTTCGTCTAATAGATCAGGTACAATCTTCAATGTAGCAAACATATTTGAGAATAGATGAATAAACACTTGGTCA
Organism: Protea cynaroides; assembly: GCA_028583415.1. Taxonomy (NCBI): domain Eukaryota; kingdom Viridiplantae; phylum Streptophyta; class Magnoliopsida; order Proteales; family Proteaceae; genus Protea; species Protea cynaroides. Next base: position 24,549,542 of record CM053265.1, on the reverse strand, counting down.
GTTGATTCATTCAGAATATCAATCATGAACTACTCTTTATCGTAACTAAGTACTCTCCCTGTGACACACGCCACAACATTTGCACTAACTTCTTCTTGGGATTCTATCATTGCTTTCCTGCTTAGTGCGTCAGCAACTACTTTAGCTTTTCCTAGATGTTACGGGATATTGTAATCATAATCCTTCAATAATTCCAGCCATCTTCTTTGTCTCATGTTTAACTCCTTCTGATTAAAAAGATGAGTGAGACTCTTATGATCTGACTTAATCTGAAATTTCTCTCCATACAAATAATGTCTCCATATCTTAACAACATGTACTATTGTTGCTAATTTCAAGTCATGAGTGGGATAGTTCTTCCCCTGTGTCTTCAGTTGTCTTGAGGCATACATAATTACTTGTTCTCCTTACATAAGCAGACATCCTAAACCTAACCCAGACACATCAGTGTACAAGGAAATGGTTGTCCTGGGATCGGAATAGTCAAGATGGGAGCTGATATCAATCTAGCCTTCAATGTTTGAAAACACTCTTCACATTTATTGGTCCAAACAAAATTTTCTCCTTTCTTTGTCAAACTGGTGAGAGGTACGACGATTCTAGAGTAATCTTCCACGAATCGTTGATAGAAACCAGCTAAACCTAAGAAACTTCTGATTTCTGCAACATTCTTAGGTGCTTCCCATTTCACAATGGTTTCAATATTGCTAGGATCCACTTTAATTCCTTCAGTGGATACAACATGGCCTAGGAAAGCGACTTCATTTAGCCAGAACTCACACTTTGTAAATTTTGCATAAAGCTTCTCTTTTCTTAGTCGCTGCAGAGCAGCTCTTAGATTTGTGACATGAGTTTCTTCATCCTTGAAGTAGACTAGTATGTCGTCAATAAATACAATGACTGACATATCCCACATAACATGGTATACCCGATTCATGAGTTCCATAAAAGTTACGGGTGCATTAGTTAATCCAAAAGACATGACTAAAAATTCATAATGTCCATATCTAGTTCTGAATGCTGTCTTCGGAATATCACCTTTCTTAATCTTCAACTGATGGTATCCTGACCGAATATCAATTTTTAGAGAACACTTTGGCACCTTGCAACTGATCGAACAAGTCATCAATCCGAGGCAACGGGTATCGATTCTTGATTGTAAGCTTATTCAATTCCTGATAATCTATACACAGTCAAACGCTATCGTCTTTATTTTTCACTAACAATACTTGTCACACCCCAATTCTGTAGTATTTAGAATGATGTGATGAACCGCTAATAAACCAACGGTTCAACCAGGATCTCAAATAGGCTATCCCCGCATTATCCAAACTTACACACATCCGTAATCATAATCAGAGTAAATACACAATAGCAGAAGTCTTATAATAACATGAACTGAGAAACTAAAATGATGTTAATAATTTAATAGCAAATTATTTTGTTTTCAACTGAGACATAAATATTTAAGTACCAAATACATGTCTTAATAAATCTAATAAAGAAACCTACAAAATATCTAATCAAATACACACGAGTTGCACTCGCAAGAGGAGTCGTGTGTATCAACTACAGCTTCAACTTCCATCACCGCTACGTTCCCGTATGCTGGAGCATTCATATAATCTTCAACGGTATAACCTGCATCATCAACTAAAAATATTCGACATCGAGGGGTGAGCACACATCACGGCAGTGAGTAGCCAAAACAATGCAACAATACATATGCATGCAAATCAATTTATATCTTTGGTCTAGTATATCAGTTTGCAGTATGCAATAGAAAGATTTAGGTAGCCAAAGGTCGCGTTTATTGACCCCGCCTCTATACACGAGTGTGTGACTTTACCCGAAGATCATGTTTATCGTTAACTCACATGCACCCAATCATGAACATTATATAACAAAGGTTACGTTTATTGCTATATAGTGCCATACCAACACGTAAGCCCCTGTTAGCGAGGGCTGCAAACTGGGCTCGCAACTAACCAATCCTAATGCCAAAAAGTGTATCCAAGGCCTCACCCCAGCATCCCTCAGAATGTCCATAGAGATAGAGCTAAGGCCCCCCGGTAGAGTCAGAGACTACAAGGACCGAGACCACCTCCCCTGATACTCTACGACATAATAGTTCTGCTAAAGTAATGGCGATACGACGATGCTAATGCACAAAACTTGAGTTAGAGATAGAGCTAAAGTGCTGAGACCCGCCAAAGGTTAACGTTTATTGACGTTCTCATCACACCTCCCCTGATACTCGCTCGCGTCAAGTACACCAACCACACACATATAATCACATGCCTATTCCTATCATCATCATCATCATGTTATAAACAATAAAGTAAATATGCATGAACAAATAATAGAAATATTGGATGACATGTTGTATACACATTACAAACATATTCGCATAGAATCAAGCATGGCATTGGACTCAAGAAAAGAAAACAGTTTGTTATAAACCAATTAGTTTAGAGTTCTGTTTCCTCACCTTAGTTTGCTAATAGATACTTTTCCAAGCTTTAGAATCACCTTTACAATGTTATTATATTGCTAGAAGACCTAGCAAAGTCGATAGAATTTAATTAGAATTAATTCCAGATTTAAAAACCATGCTGTTAACTGAGGGTCGGAGGTAGGGTCGGAGTCCTGATCGACCCTGGGTGCGACCCTCCCCAGATTCCAAACTTCCCGAACACTGAGGGTCCATGGTCAGGAACACCTAGGGTCGGATGGTCATCGACCCTCGGTGCGACCCTCTGTGCACTTTGGTCCAATTCCCTCTCTTTGATCCATTCTTCGTGTTTGGGGTCCTATGGCTTCCTTCTACACTCCATTAAACATTCATTCCATGGTCTGGAACCTTGTATAATCTATCTAAATAGTTTTCATGCATTCTCCTATGATTTTCCATGAAAACCTAACCATAGATTGATGGTTTGGGTTTCTCCGAGATCACACTCTAAACAATAACTAACCTAAGGTCTGTAGAAACTCATGGAATTAGTATCCATACCTGAGAAGATTACTTTTTCTCTGAAATTCTTCTCCTTTTTGCGTAGTTCTCTTCCTTGCCTTTCTTCTTCCTCTTTTCCTTCTCCTCTCTTTCTCTCAATTCAATTAGGGTTGTGAAAGGAGTGAAATGGGCTTAGGAACGTCCTTTAAATAGAGTAGGAACATCCTAAATAAGTCCCATTGAGATTAGGAAGGAATCCCAATCGAAAATTAGGAAGTTCACTAATTTTATTTTCTTACGGCAACCGAGGGTCGATGGGAGGGTCGATGATCCCGTCGACCCTAGGGTCCTAAGCTGTCCGACCCTCCCTTCAAAATTGAGGGTCTGACTTTCTGTTTTGGGAGGTCCGACCCTGCTTAGCTGGGTATGCGACCCTTCTCCTATTTTAAGTGTTTTTGGGTCGATTTGATACCTGGAATCTCGATCTCCTTCACGCCCTTGGTCCATTTGACTTGACCATGATGGGTAAACCTGGTTTAAGGTGGTAAGACCGGGTTAGATTGACACGGGTCTTACAACTCCCCCCAACTTATAAAAATTTCGTCCTCGAAATTGTACGTACCTTCTGAATCAAACAAGTGAGGGTATTGCTTCCGCATAGCATTTTCTTCTTCCCATGTAATTTCTTCCATGTCTCTACTTTTCCATGTGACCTTAACATAGTAGATACCTCTGTTGCGTAGGCGTTGAACTTTTTGACTAGTGATTTCTGTTGGTGTTACTTCAAATGTCAAATCATCAGTCAATTCTGGCAAATCCACTGTCAAAACATGCGTTGGGTCTTTGACATACTTCTTCAATAGGGAAATGTGAAACACATCATGCACACTTGACATAGATGGTGGTAGTGCTAACTGATAAGCCACTTTTCCATGCTTAGCTAGAATTTCATACGGCCCGACATATCTTGGACTTAGTTTACCTTTCTGTCCGAACCTCTTCAATCCTCGCATGGGCGATACCTTCAAAAATACTTTATCACCTACTGCGAACTCCAGATCTCTTCGTCGAGTATCTGCATATTGCTTCTGACGGTTCTGAGCTGTTTTCACTCTTTCCTTGATAATGTCGACCACTCGACAGGTTTCTTCAACAAATTCTGGACCAACAATACTACGTTCTCCAACTTCATTCCAAAACAAGGGAGTTCGACACTTCCTACCATACAGGGCTTCATAAGGTGATATCTGTATAGTAGCCTGATAGCTGTTGTTATAAGCGAACTCGATCAGTGGTAATCTTTCGTCCCATGATCCCTTGAAATCAATTACACATGCTCGTAGCATATCTTCTAGAATCTGAATTGTACGTTCCGACTGTCCATCCGTTTATGGGTGGAATGCCGATCGAACTTCAACGTTGTACCCATAGCCTTTTGCAATCCTTCCCAAAACTTGGAAGTAAATCGTGGATCTCTATTAGACACAATGCTTTCTGGAACACCATGTAACCGAACAATATTATCCACATACAGCTTTGCTAACCTCTCCAGTGTATACTGAGGTCGTATAGGTATGAAGCGAGCTGTTTTAGTCAGACGGTCCATAATCACCCAAACTGCGTCAACTACTTGAGGAGTCAATGGTAGTCTCGTGACGAAGTCCATAGTGATGCAGTCCCATTTCCATGCTGGTTCCGGTAATGGCTGTAACAGTCCTGCGGGTCTTTGTTGTTCAGCCTTTACTTTCTCGACAATTTAGGCATTGAGACACGAACTTAGCTACATCCGCTTTCATTCCCCTCCACCAATATAGTTTCTTTAGATCATGATACATTTTTGTACTTCCGGGGATGTATCGAATAGATGGTGGTGTGGGCTTCCTTCATCGGTCGGTGTCTAACGTCTGCACTTTCTGTTTCAGGTACACATATTCTTCCTTTGTATCTCAGTACCTTCTCGTAATCCAAGGTGAACTCAGGGTTGGTCCTACCTTTCTTAATATCTTCTTGTACTGTTCTCAGATAAGGATCTGCTTTGATAGCTGTCTTCACTTCATCCACTATATCCGGTATAATCTTCAATGCCGCGAACATATTCGAAAACCGATGAATAAACCCTTGGTTGGCTGATCCATCCATTGTATCTATCACATACTGCTCGTTGCCGTACTTGAATACCATTCCGATAGTACACATTGCTGCAGTCGTGCTAACTTCTCCTTGAGATTTTATCATTGCTTTTCTGCTTAATGCATCCGCTACTACGTTCGCTTTTCCCGGATGATACTGGATATCACAATCATAGTCTTTCAATAGTTCCAGCCATATTCTTTGTCTCATATTCAACTCCTTCTGACTAAATAGATAAGTAAGACTTTTATGGTCTGACTTAATCTGTAATTTCTCTCCGTATAAGTAATGTCTCCATATCTTGATAGCATGTACTACTGCCGCTAGCTCCAAATCATGAGTGGGGTAGTTTTTTCTCATGTACTTTCAACTGTTTTGAAGCATAAGCAATCACTTGCTCTCCTTGCATAAGCACACATCCCAGTCCCAGTCCCAACGCATCAGTGTATAAGGTAAACGTCTGTCCTGGAATAGGAATAGTCAAAATCGGGGCGGATATCAATCTGGAGTTCAGTGTCTGGAAGCTTTTCTCACATTTATCCGTCCACACAAACTTTTCACCTTTCTTAGTCAAACTGGTGAGAGGTACGGCAATCCGAGAATAGTCTTCTACGAATCTCCGATAATAACCAGCTAGACCCAGAAAACTTCTAATTTCTAAAACGCTCTTTGGTGCTTCCCACTTTACAATAGCCTCGATCTTGCTGGGGTCCACTTTGATTCCTTCAGCGGATACTACATGGCCTAAGAAGGCGACTTCACTTAGCCAAAACTCGCACTTTGAAAATTTGGCATATAGCTTCTCTTTCCTTAAACACTGTAGGGCTGCGTTTAGGTTCTTGATATGGGTTTCCTTGTCCTTGGAATATACCAATATATCATCAATAAATACTATAACCGACGTATCCAACATATCGTGGAAAACTCGGTTCATAAGTTCCATGAACGTTGCCGGTGGATTAGTTAATCCGAAAGACATAACCAAAAATTCATAATGTCCGTATCTGGTCCTGAAAGCTGTCTTCGGAATATCACCTTCTTTAATCTTTAACTGATGATAGCCCGATCGAAGATCGATCTTAGAAAATACTTTCGCTCCTTGTAACTGATCGAACAAGTCATCGATCTGAGGTAGTGGGTATCGATTCTTGATTGTCAGTTTATTCAACTCCCGATAGTCGATACATAATCGAACGCTACCATCCTTCTTCTTTGCGAACAACACCAGTGCCCCCCATGGAGATATACTGGGTCGAGTATAACCCTTGTCCAGCAGTTCTTGTAGTTGCACTTTTAATTCCTTCAGTTCCGTAGGAGCCATTCTATAAGGTACTTTAGACACTGGTGCGGTTCCGGGTATAAGGTCTATCACAAACTCCGTGGCTCGGTCGGGTGGTAATCTGGGTAGTTCCTCTGGAAATACGTCAGGATAGTCCCGCACGACATCAATATCTTTTATTCGTGGTGCGTCCTTGGTTAGGTCGACCACGGATACTAGATACCCGATTGCCCCCTTCTCAAGGCACTTCTTAGCCTTTAGTGCTAAAAGTATGAGCTTGCGTCTCTGGGGAAGTTTGGTTCCCGAGAAACTTAATTCTGCTCCTTCTTTGTCTTTGAACGTTAGCTCCTTCTCGGCGCATAATAGATTTGTAGAATGCCGAGCTAACCAATCTATTCCCAAGATGACATCAAAGTCTGCCATCTCAAGTTGTATCAAGGTTGCATCTAAAGTCTTCTCTCCAATGAGAACTGGACATGGTCCATAACCTTTCTCTTGTTCCACTTCTAACCCCATCGGTGACCGTATAAGTAATTTGTAGTCTAATGTTTTGATGGGTAATTTTGTCTTCTTTCCAAATGACACAGATATAAATGAATGAGTAGCTCCGGAATCGAAGAGTACTCTGGCGGGTATGCCATTTATAGGTACAATACCTGTGATTTATCTTTACTTAGTCTACATGCTCATTCAATGTAATTTTAACTTTAAAAGTTTCAGTCATACCTGTGACCACATCGGGTGATGCGGCCGCATCCTCGGACGTAACAACATATACACGTCCCTGATGGAATTGCTTCTTGGGCTTAGGGCACTCCCTTGCCATATGTCCCGGCTGGTTGCAGTTAAAACACTTCAGGACTTCAGAATTTGGCTTTGGCTGAGGTTGAGCTGCTGGAGTAGTCTTGGTTGCAGCAGTAAAATTCTGAGGACGGAAAGGCTTATATGTCTTGTTATTGCCTCCGTTGTATGAATTTCCGGCTGGCCTTTTGATGCCTCTGTTTTGAGTAAAATAACTCTCCTTCTGGCTCGATTCTATAACTCGAGCAATCTGGACAGCTTCATTATAAATTCTCTTTTCTAAGCCAGAACATGTTCTCTGATGTTTCCTCTCAATCCCGTGACAAACCTACGGGTTTTGGTTTCTTCTTCTTGCATACTCGGTGGTGCGAAGAAAAACAGCTCTTCATAACGCTGTTGGTACGCATCCACTGACATCTGTCCCTAGTAAAGACTCAGGAACTCCTTCTCCATCGAATCTATGAAGCTCCGTGGAAAATATTTCTCAAAGAAGGCTTCCTTATATATAGCCCAAGTCAGTAGGGTGTGCTTGGTCAGTAGATATGCCTTCATGGATTTCCACCAATGATGTGCGTCGCCCTTGAGCATGAAGGTGGCGCATAGTACTTTCTCTTCCTCTGTGATAGTCATCATGAGGAAATTTCTCTCCATCTCGTCTATCCAGTGTGCTGGCCACAACCGGTTTGCCATTGAATTCTTTGGGTTTCATCTTCAAAAATCTCTCCACTAGTCGGGAGTGGTCCAACTGATTTTGGGGGTTTGCCCCAAACATATGGGGTGGATACTGGTAATTCCCCTGAGCTGCTTCCGGTACCTGCACTGGAATCTGTGCAGCCGGTTGTTCAGGTGTCTGAGGAGCTGGGTGGTTACCCACCGGTGATGCACTGGCTTGTCCTGTGTGCATGGGTGCAGCCTGAGTGGCTTGAAGCATAATTCCCATGGCAACCTGCATCTGAGCCTATGCGTGTTGCATCTGCTGCAGCTGCTGTGCCAGATTCATCACCACAGTTGTTAGTTCTGGTGGTGGAGGTGGAAAATTTGTAAGGTTTTTCGGTTCTGGATTACCCGGTGCATAGTTATTTTCTTGACTAGTCTCCTCCACGGGTGGTGGTGGTGGGACTGCATTTCGGGTCTGTCGGGTCACCCTACGTCCAGACATAATTCTCTTCTGTGGTTGGTGGTGCCTGAAAATCATCAAAACAGGTGAAAAGTCATTTATATTTCATGTAGGCACGCTAACCAATAATAAATTCCAATTCTAGCTCATTTTATAAAAAGAATACTGTCTTTTTTATACAGGGTCGATGGTGAGGGTCGATGGTATGTCCGACCCTTAGTATCCGACCCTGGGAATGACCTGTTCTTCCCGAGAGCTGAGGGTCGATGGGTATCCGACCTCAGTTCCGACCCTTGATTTTCTGTCAGATTCCCGAGAGCCGAGGGTCGATGGGAGGGTCGATTCGAGGGTCGATTGTGCTAGTCGAATTGTCCGAGCCTCGGACCAAAAATCAGATTTTTAAGATCCAATTCTGGGTCATTTCTTATTATTTCCCTCCCGTTTCGACTCGCCTCTCCACTCTGAGTTGCTACAGTGCTACTCCACTGTTGTTGGTCGATTTTAGTCCGAGTTTCGACGTCCACGTCATCCATACAGGTATGTTCTCTCATTTTTACCTGTTTTTAGGTTTCTATTTCTAGGTTTTTGTCCATTTAACTTGTATTTTTCAAATTAAACTTTTTCCAACCGTAAAAATTCGATTTTTATTGGGGGCTTTTGTTATTGGTGTCTCGAGGAACAAAAGCCCTCAAAAAGTTTTGAGTTTCATCGGTAGGTTATCGAAAAACTTGAAATTTTCTCTTTTTGCCCTAATTTGTCGACATTTTCGATTTTTCTTGAATTTCTTCAAATTGGACATCGTCAGTTAAAATTTCCTACTGCATGTGGGTGGTAGGGTATGTTTAGACCTACATAAGTTCTCATGCCCACTTGTATGGTGAGAAATGGGGCTTTATGGTCAACTTACGTCGTTATTAAATCAAATTTTGGATTTTTATCCTATTAACTCCTTGTTTTCCTTCTCTTTCTTATTTTGCAGATACCATGGCTCGTACCAAGGTACCCAGAGTTTGTGATCCCCTTCGCTTCCGTTCCAATGAAGCCGAGGCATGGTATGCTGACTATGCCCGTAAGAAGGTTGAGGGTGGTCGTATGGTGAACTTGGCTGAGTTAGCCGTGTTCAACGTAGAGGGAGCCTTTGGTGACATGGGGTGGCTTCCTGTCATTACATACAATGCATGCACATGTCCGGATTTGGTGTGCCAGTTTTATTGTAATCTCCAGGTGGTGGGGAATTACAATGACGTTGAGCATGGTTAGGAGTTGCGCATCACCAGCTACGTCAAAGGGGTAGATATCTCTTTCGACTATCGGCAGCTGACCAACTTGTTGGGCATTCCCTATGATGGCCCCATGGTGTACTGTGCGCCTGGAGAGCCACAGTTTGTTGAGATGGAGATGAGGGCAGAGATCGATAATCAGTTACTCCGTCCTGATCGTTGGCAGATGAGAGCTTGTTATTTGCGTCCAGCTCCACGGGTCTTCTGCAAGATTATCCAACTTAATCTAATCCCACAGAGTGGGCCCTATGAGAGGGTTTCTCAGCTGACTCAGCTTCTGATTTACAGTATCTGCACTCGCCAGCCTGTCTGCCTTCCATACATCATCATGCGGACTATGATTAGTGCCACATTGTCCAGTCATAGGGATAATCTACCCTATGGACGCATGATTATAGTCCTACTGACCCATCTGGGGTTTGACCTGGTAGATGAGAAGATTCAGAAGAAGACCTTCTCGTCGCCTCTAGATTGGGAGGCAATCTGCAAGATGGGTATGCGGGATGCCCAGGTTAGTGATGAGGAGAGGAACACGATGGTGCGCCCTCACACTCGTATCGAGATGGCTGATGCTGAGGCTACTGCTGCCGCTGCTAGAGCTCATGTGGATCCCGTCGACGATGACGACCGCATGTATACGGATGTTGACGCGATACCACCGCCTTCACCTACTCGTGCGGCTGGTATTGGTACTTCTTCTGCGGCAGATCCTGTACCTGAGACTGGTCCTTCTTATGCGGCTGGTCCTTCTTATGCGGCTGGTCCTTCACACCCACCTGCTGATATGATGGAGATGCTGCAGGAGATCAGGGAGGCTCAGCGCAGATCTGATCTGAGGATGGAAGAGTTGCTAGACGCTCAGCGTATGAGGGTGGATGAGCTGTTATCGGTCCAGCGGGCGACTGATAGGAGGTAGCCGACCTTGCAGCTAGTCTCTAGACGACCCAGACCCAGGTGACCTGGTTGACTAGGGTCTATGCTGAGGACTATGACCGAGATCGTGAGGCCCCGCCTCCTCCTTCGCCTCCAGCTTCTTGATTGTACTTTATTTTCTTGTACTACAGAGTAACTGTCCGGGTTGTGGACTGTACTCTGCTTTAGTTATGTATTTACATTTTGTTTTTCTCACTCATTGTATGTAACTTGTTTCCCCTTTAATAGATGCATTATTCTCTTTTTAAGTTTGGTCTCAATCATCACCTGTGCTTACAGTGTGTTAATATTACTATTTTTACTTTTATCCTATTTTAGTTCACAATTGTCTTGAATGTATGTTAGTTCGGCGGGCAAGGCCTGAGATGCTCTGATACCAAGTTGTCACACCCCAATTCTGTACTATTCAGAATGATGTGATGAACCGCTAATAAACAAACGGTTCAACCAGGATCTCAAATATGCTATCCCCGCGTTATCCAAACTTACACACATCCGTAATCATAATCAGAGTAAATACACAATAGCGGAAGTCTTATAATAACATGAACTGAGAAACTAAAATGATATTAGTAATTTAATAGCAAATTATTCTGTTTTCAACTGAGACATAAATATTTAAGTACCAAATACATGTCTTAATAAATCCAATAAAGAAACCTATAAAATATCTAATCAAATACACACGAGTTGCACTCGCAAGAGGAGTCGTGTGTATCCACTTCAGCTTCAACTTCCATCGCCGCTACGTTCCCGTATGCTGGAGCATTCATATAATCTTCAACGGTATAACCTGCATCATCAACTAAAAATATTCGACGTCGAGGGGTGAGCACACATCACGGCTCAGTGAGTAGCAAAAACAATACAACAATACATATGCATGCAAATCAATTTATATCTTTGGTCTGGTATATAAGTTTGGAGTATGCAATAGAAAGATTTAGGTAGCCAAAGGTCGCGTTTATTGACCCCGCTTCTATACACGAGTGTGTGACGTTACCCGAAGATCACGTTTATCGTCAACTCACATGCACCCAATCATGAACATTATATAACAAAGGTTACGTTTATTGCTATATAGTGTCATACCAACACGTAAGCCCCTGTTAGCGAGGGTTGCAAACTGGGCTCGCAACTAACCAATCCTAATGCCAAAAACTGTATCCAAGGCCTCACCCCAGCATCCCTCAGAATGTCCATAGAGATAGAGCTAAGGCCCCCCGGTAGAGTCAGAGACTATAAGGACCGAGACCACCTCCCCTGATACTCTATGACATAATAGTTCTGCTAAAGTAATGGCGAAACGATGATGCTAATGCATAAGACTTGAGTTAGAGATAGAGCTAAAGTACTGAGACCCGCCAAAGGTTAACGTTTATTGACGTTCTCATCACACCTCCCCTGATACTCGCTCGCATCAAGTACACCAACCACACACATACAATCACATGCCTATTCCTATCATCATCATCATCATGTTATAAACAATAAAGTAAATATGCATGAACAAATAATAGAAATATTGGATGACATGTTGTATGCACATTACAAACATATTCGCATAGAATCAAGCATGGCATTGGACTCAAGAAAAGAAAACAGTTTGTTATTAACCAATTAGTTTAGAGTTCTGTTTCCTCACCTTAGCTTGCTAATAGATACTTTTCCAAGCTTTAGAATCACCTTTACAATGTTATTATATTGCTAGAAGACCTAACAAAGTCGATAGAATTTAATTAGAATTAATTCCAGATTTAAAAACCATGTTGTTAACTGAGGGTCGGAGGTAGGGTCGGAGTCCTGATCGACCCTGGGTGCGACCCTCCCCAGATTCTGAACTTCCCGAACACTGAGGATCGATGGTCAGGAACACCTAGGGTCGGATGGTCATCGACCCTCGGTGCGACCCTCTGTGTACTTTGGTCCAATTCCCTCTCTTTGATCCATTCTTCGTGTTTGGGGTCCTATGGCTTGCTTCTATACTCCATTAAACATTCATTCTATGCTCTGGAACCTTGTATAATCCATCTAAATAGTTTTCATGCATTCTCCTATGGTTTTCCATGAAAACCTAACCATAGATTGATGGTTTGGGTTTCTCCGAGATCACACTCTCAACAATAACTAACCTAAGGTCTGTAGAAACTCATGGAATTAGTATCCATACCTGAGAAGATTACTTTTTCTCTGAAATTCTTCTCCTTTTTGCTTAGTTCTCTTCCTTGCCTTTCTTCTTCCTCTTTTCCTTCTCCTTTCTTTCTCTCAATTCAATTAGGGTTGTGAAAGGAGTGAAAGGGGCTTAGGAACATCCTTTAAATAGAGTAGGAACATCTTAAATAAGTCCCATTGAGATTAGGAAGGAATCCCAATCGAAAATTAGGAAGTTTCCTAATTTTATTTTCTTACGACAACCGAGGGTCAATGGGAGGGTCGATGATCCCGTCGACCCTAGGGTCCTAAGCTGTCCGACCCTCCCTTCAAAACTGAGGGTCTGACTTCCTGTTTTGGGAGGTCCGACCCTGCTTAGCTGGGTATGCGACCCTTTCCCCTATTTTAAGTGTTTTTGGGTCGATTTGATACCTGGAATCTCGATCTCCTTCACACCCTTGGTCCATTTGACTCGACCATGATGGGTAAACCTGGTTCAAGGTGGTAAGATCGGGTTAGATTGACATGGGTCTTACAATACTGGTGCTCCCCATGGTAAATGTTGGGTCTGATATAACCCTTGTCCAGTAATTCTTGTAATTGTACCTTCAGTTCCTTCAGTTCAGTAGGAGCCATTCAATAGGGTGCTTTCAATACTGGTGCAGCTCCGGGTATAAAATCTATAACGAACTCTATCACTTGATCGGGTGGTAGTCCTAGTAGTTCCTCAGGAAATACATCCAAAAATTCACGCACAACTACAATATCCTCAATTCGTGGTGCTTCCTTGGTGAGGTCGACCACGGATACTAGATTTCCAATTCCTCCTTTCTCGAGGCATTTTCTAGCCTTCAATGTAGAGAGAATGAGTTTTCATTTACGGGGAAGTTTGGTTCCCATAAAACTAAACTCTGCTCCTTACTTGTCTTTAAATGTCAATTTCTTTTCTGCACATAATAGGTTTGCAGAGTGCCGAGCTAACCAATCTATTCCCAAGATAACGTCAAAGTCTGCCATCTCTAGTTGAATTAAGGTTGCATCCAAAATCTTCTCACTGATTAGAACTGGACATGGTCCATAACCTTTGTCTAATTCCATTTCTAATCCTATAGGTGATCGTACAAGTAGTTTGTAGTCTAAAAGTCTGAGGGGTAGATTTAACTTCTTTCCACACGATATAGATATAAAAGAATGAGTAGCTCTAGAGTCAAAGAGTACTCTGACGGGTAAGCCATTAATAGGTACGATACCTGTGATTTTATTTAATTTAGTCTACATGCTTACACAAGGTAGTACAAAATGAACAGTTCAGGTCATACCTGTGACCACATTAGGTGATGCAACAGCATCCTCAGATGTAACTGCGTAAACCTTTCTTTGTTGTAGCTGCTTCCTTGGCTTAGGACACTCTCTTGAATAATGTCCTACTTGATCGCAACTGAAGCATTTAACTCCAGCATTACTCTGCTTTTGTAGAGGTGGGGCTGTTAGGGTAGTCTTGGCTGCAGCATTGAAGCCTTGAGTACAGAAGGGTTTAAATGTCTTTAAGTTCCCTCCATTGTATGAATTTCCATTAGGCCTTTTAATGCCCCTATTCTGAGCAAAATAACTTTCCCTCTGGCTCGATTCCAGTACTCGAGCAATCTGTACAGCTTCATTATAAATCTTCTTTTCCAGTTCCAAAACATGCTAACGGATGCTTCCCCTAAGTCCCATGACAAACCTTCGGGTTTTGGTATTTTCCTCCTACATGCTAGAGGGAGCAAAGAAAAACAGTTCTTCATAATGCTGTTGATATGCGTCTACAGTCATCTGTCCCTGATATAGACTCAGAAACTCCTTTTTCATTTGATCTCTGAAACTCCTAGGAAAATACTTCTCGAAGAAAGCTTCTTTATAGATAGCCCAGGTCAGTTGGGCGTGCTTTGCCAACAGATAACTCCGAGTAGATTTCCACCAATGGTGTGCATCACCTTTCAGCATAAAAGTGGCACATAATACCTTCTCTTCATCATATATAGTCATCATCATAAAGTTTCTTTCCATCTCATCGATCCAGTGAGCTGGCCATAACAGATCTGATGGCTTGTCTGTAAATTCCTTTGGCTTCAACTTCAGGAAATGCTCGATCAATCTGGAGTGATCAAGCTGATACTGTGCATATGCTCCATACGTAGGCGGTTGGTACTGATAATTACCTTGGTTATACCCATCTTGCGGTGCTTCGGGTTTTGCACTTGGCCTTGTACTGCTGGTGTTTGCAGTGCTTGGGGTACAGTGTTGCTACCACCAGGTGCAGTACTAGTTTGTCTTGCAGGTAGAGGTGTTGTGTTTGTAGCTGGGAAAGCAATTCCCATAGCAGCTTGCATGTTAGCTTGCACTTGCTATATTTGCTGCATTTGTTGTGGTAAATTCATCATTGCAGTAGCCAAATCTGTAGGTGGTGCAGGTAGGTTGGTTGGGTTGGCTTGGGTGTGCACATTTTAAGGTACAACATTTTGAGTTCTAATATTTCCTTCCTGTCCTTACTGACCTTCATTGTCATTAGTCTCCATAAGTGGTGGAGATGGGTTTGCATTCTGTCTCCTTCTACTTACTCTGCGTCCAGCCATTTAAACTCTTGGTTGAATGGTACTTGGAAAGATTGTACATGTAAGACAAGATATGATGGTAGTATTGGGTTAGTATCACAATGGAAGGCGAGAGAAAAACAAAATCAATAGACAAAAGTTCAAGCAGAATCAAAATGCTGACAACAGTCATTTATATGGTCGATGGCCTACGGTCGAATGTTGTGCGACCATAGGTTCGACCTTCAAAATCCTAGCAACTTACCGAGACCCTATGGTCGATCATACGGTCGATGGTTTTGGTAGAATTGTGCGACCGTATGATTCAAAATCAGGTTTTTAAACCTGTTTTTTGAAATTTTTCCCACTCATTCTCCTTCTTCCTCCTATGGTCCCTACTCAACTCGCCACCAGTGAGTTGCTACAGTGTTGACCATACAAACATGGTCATTTTTCCATCGATTAACATCCGTCACTCCATTCCTTGAGGTATGTTCTCTACTTTCTCCATTTTTAAGCTTTCATACCTAGGGTTTTGGCTATTTGTAGGGTTTTCTTATAATTAATATTTTTCTGATTGTAAAAATTTAATTTTTATTAGGGGCTTTTGCTATTGGGCACCCAATGGATGAAAGCCCTCAAGAAAATTTGAGTTTCATCGGTTAGTTTAGTAGAAACTTGAAAATTCTCATTTTTGACCTAAATTTTGGAGCTTTTCCCAATTATCAAAATTTCTTCAAATTCGACCTGCCTAGTTTAAATTTTCGATTGTATGAGCCTTGCAGGATGGTTTGGGACCTATGTAAATCCTCCTGTCCAAATGTTTGGGTGAAAAATAAGGTTTTTTCCATTTTACATCGTTATACTGTCAAATTTTTAAATTTATCTAACTTGTTTTCTTATTTTCTTCTCTTGTAGTTATCATGGTTCGAACTAAGGTTCCTCGAGTTTATGACCCACGACACTTCAGGTCCGTTAAAGCAAAGGTATGATATCCTTAGTTTGACCGGAAGAAAGTTAAAGGGGGTGGATGTGTGAACCTAGCCCATTTAGTCCTGTTTGATGTGGAATGGGCGTTTGGTGATATGGGTTGGCTTCTAGTGATCTTGTACAAGGCTTGCACTCGCCCGGACTTGGTCAGACAGTTCTACTATCACCTACAGGTAGAGGGTGACTTAGAAGATGTTGACAGGGATAGAGAGCTTTGGATCACCAATTGGGTGAAAGGGATTCCGATCTCTTTCAACTCTCAAGAGTTGGCTGATCTCCTAAGAATTTCCAACGATGGTCAGTTGGTTTACTGTGCACCCAGGGAGCCACAGTTTCTATCTACACAGGTGTGTGTAGAAATAGATAATCAGATTCTTCAGGATGACCACTAGAAGATGAAAGCAGTCAACCTGCGTCCAAAGCCACGGGTCTACTGTAAGATTATCCAACATAATCTTATTCCCCAGGATGGACACTACGAGATGATCTCACAGCTGACTCAGTACCTGCTGTACTGTATCTGTACTAGGCAGCATGTCTGCCTTTCATATATTATTCTTCAGACTATGCACAGAGCTACGTTGCCTGACTCAAGAGGTAACTTGCCCTATGGGCGGCTGATCTCCACCTTGCTCGCTCATCTACAGGTGGACCTAGTGGATGAGAGTATCCTTGAGGACACCTTCTCAGCTGACCTTGATTGGGAGGCCATCAGTAGGATGGGGATGAGAGAGATACAGGTCAGTGATGATGAGAGGAATGCTATGAGACGTCCTCTCACTTGGGTAGCGGCAGTAGACGTAGAGGCCGCAGCAGCAGAGGCACACGAGGGTGATGATGAGGAGGATGATGATAGAATGTACATGGATGTGGATGTCATTCCTCCTCCATCGCCACAGCATTCTACTGGAGTTGGCCCTTCTAGGGCTTCTCATTCAGCTGGCCCTTCACGCCCACTACCAGATGACATGATGGGGTTATTACGTGAGATTGAGAGGCTTAGCGTGACTGATTGGAGAGTAGGAGAGCTTCTAGATGCCCAGTGCTCTACAGACCAGCAGGTAGCAGATCTGACGGCTAGTCTTCGCACGACTCAGACTCAGGTTGTCACACCCCAATTCTGATCCAACCAGAATGGTGTGAGTGAACCGTCATTGAACCAACGGTTCACACCAGGATCTCGAATAGGCCGTGTCCACTCATACAAACCATTACACATAACCACAATCAGAATATAAATATACAGTGGAAGACTTTAAATAGAATGAACTGAGTATCTATTGATAATTTAAATAAATATCCCATTTTCCAAATTCAAACACATAAAATAATATCCATACATCCATTTAATCCAACCAAAAATAAATGAAAGAAATAAATAAAATCCGATCAAAGGTACACGCTGAAAGGGCACTCGCATGAAGCGTCATGCTCGTCCGCTCCTGCCTGTACACTCAAAGCAGCAATGTCACCATACGCCGGAGCGTTCACATAGTCGTCAACAGTGTAACCTACATCAACATCTAAAACAATGTGTACACAAAGGGTGAGCTCACAACACAGCTCAGTAAGACAATCAGACAGTTTCACAATATTATGCATGAATAACAATCATTTTATGTTGTGGTCTGGTTTTAAGTTTGCAATGTGCTATAGAAAGGTTTGGTGGCCCCCGCACCTCTATACACGAGTGTGTGGCACCTCATGGTTCACACCTCCATTAGGGCTCGCAAACTGGGCTCGCAACTAACCAATCCTATATGTCATCAATGTACGCTCTATCCCAGCACAGCCATCTACGGCACAGAGATAGAGCTAAGGCATTCCCACACCTCCCCTGATGCCCTATCCACAACTAACTCACTAGGATAGAAACAATACGCAGGTAGACCCTATCCCAACATAACTCCCTACGGCATAGAGATAGAGCTAAAGCATCGTGGACAAGCCAGCGTCGACTCGGAGACCACAGTACCACATAACAATGGCCGGGACAACATCAATATCGGAGACCACCGTACCACGACCTTCCCCTGATGCCCCACCCGTACCAAGCATGTTAAG